>JAQIXT010000198.1:21081-54391 GCA_034700445.1 Stenotaenia linearis
ATTAAAAGGTGATGGTGGAAAGTTTTGTTGAAAAAAGTGAAGAGGTTTGTTTGGTTCTAATGTTTAGTGTTATTGTTGGCAGATGGCGCAGCAAAAATTCGTCTACTCTTCGCTACTCTTACTTCACTTCAAAAAAAAACTTTTTTAAAAGTTTTTTTATTTATTATTTTAAATTTTTTTAAAATTTTAAAAAAAACTTATTCTTACATAATTAATTGGTTCCATTAATTATAAACTCAATTGTAGTAACACAAAAATAATATCTAACACATTGGAACTCACTCCCTTATGACATTAGAAGCAAAATTTGTAACTGTTCTTCCCTTTCCTGTACGCAGAAACCATTTATTACGTATTCCCATGAGTGATTGACCGAAATAAAAAAATCGTTTAAAAAATAAAATAATGATCATTCGATACATGCATATTGTATTTGATTGATCCTCGATTCAAATTTCGGAACTTCCAATAATAAATCGGTATAGATTTCAACGAATTCAACAACATGATCGTTGGAAGTTCCAGTTTAATGGGAACTAATTGAACTCCGATACAACGAAGGTAAAAAAAATTGACAATTTAAATCCCATCGTTATAACGAGGTTTCAGTCATAGCAATAAAAAAGTGTCAATGTATCCAACTTATAAATAGAACTAAATAGAAACGAAATAAATAACATTTTTTCGAATTTCTCAAACAGTTTCACAACCGATGGAAATGACACGAGGCAAAAAAAATGGGCCATGATTTGTAATTTTTCAAATGTGCCCAATTTTATCGCATTCAGCTTTATGAAAATTGACTAAAAAGGTGCAACCTTGTGCACAAGTCCATAGGTCATCTCGTTTTCCATGCTAATTTATGATCCCTAGGCTTGTTTATAACTTATATGATAAATAGCGATAAATTATCACAACTTTTTCACTACTTAAAGAAAAAGAGAATAATAAACACTTTAACACTTTAAATCTCAATGGTTACATCTTTGTTTGTAAATTTCATCAAGATTAGATCACATCCTTCAGGTAAAATTGTAGGTGGAGGATTGATGCAACATTGAGTTCCAAAAATGAAAATATTGGTGACTCATAATAACAATTGTAATCGCAATCGGTTTATGAAACAATCGAGTTTTATGGTTATTACTTTAATGATTTTGCAACTTTTAACACCTTGATTTTTTTTTTATATAAAAAAAAGTCGTTGAACTTTTCTCAAGTTTCAGCCGCCATCTTGGGTTTTTCTTTGCGGTCCCCGACTTACTCAATAATAATAACTTAAGTAGATGAGTCAGGTAAATTAGACTGTGGGGTAGAACAAACAGGAACAAACTTGTCTTACTGACTTGCAGTTTTTAACACGTTTTTTCATTTTTTTTTTATTTTTTTTTTATTTTACGAAATGATAATAATTTCTTTAACTCCCACTATTGTGATTCCTGGAAAATCATTTTCTGGGCTCAATATTTTTTCCACATAATTTTTTTTTTCATAAATTTTTCTAAAATACGAGTAATTACAATGTTAATGATGGGAACTCCTGAATGACTTTTGCTTTTCTTTGCATTTTTAAATTAAAATTCAGCCATAAATATTCGAACGCGTGTCAATTTTAGCCTTGGCGAATATTTTGTCGTCATTTTATGTGCGACTGTTCACAACTCAGCCTTGAACGACCCGTGGGTTGGGGCAATTCCGGCCGAACGCAAAAAACGCCCCCCTCACCTCGTTCTTCAGGATATATAAAGGGATGCTGCAAAATGAGAGCAGCAGTTCTCTTGTACACTCGCATCAAACATGAACAAGTCACTTTTGGTAAGTTTGAAATTTTTTCTTTTTTTTGTGTAAATTTAGTATTAATTCGTTTGAATTTAATTTTAGGTTCTCGTTGTTTTCGCCGTTGTTTTGGGCGCCGTTATGGTGTCGGCTGGCGGTTACGGAGGCGGTTATGGTGGTGGATATAAAGGCTATGGTGGAGGCTATGGAGGTGGCTATGGAGGGGGATATAAAGGATATGGAGGTGGATATGGAGGAGGATACAAAGGCTATGGTGGTGGATATGGAGGTGGATACAAGGGACATGGAGGCGGTTATGGAGGTGGTTATGGCGGTGGTTACAAAGGAAAATATTGGTAATTATTGATTTTTGTGGATTATTTTTTTTTTTTAATTTTTTTTTTTTAATTAATAGGGGTTAAACGCATTGACTGAAAATCCGAATCAGCTCTGTTATTTCATTTTGGACCCCAGAGGCTTATTTTTATTTAAGTTTTTAAAAAAAAAAGTAAAAATTTGTATATCAAATAAAATTGATTTTTTAAAAAAATTTCTGTTGGTTTTATGTGATGTTGTAAATTGATTGAAGAATTGGTAATAAATTGTTTTTTGGTATAATTTTTTTGTATTTTTCTATTTTTTCTCGGTGTTTTAACGCAGTTGGGTTTGATGATGTTCGCTTTAATGAGATGTCTTAAAAATGTAAAACGTGCATGATTATTTGGTTTTATATCTGGTGAGGATTATAAATTGTCAAATGTGAAATGTTGGCTGTGTTTAGTGTATAATTGAAACATAAAACAAGCATTAAAATTTAATACTGCAGATTGCATTGCTGGAAAACAGGAGATTATTTAAATTTTTTTAAAAAATTTAAATGCACTTTTTTTACAACGGAGGGGAAATTGATTTTATGTCTCTAATTCTCTAATTTAATTTCCTTTCTTTTAAAAATTTGGAATTTATAATGCTATAAACTAATTTTACGGCGAAACCCGATGATGGTTTCCAGACTCAAAGTTATATTCGCACCACATTTATAAACAAAAATCAAAACATAAAATACGAAATATCGTTTATTATCATAACTAATTTTGTAATTAAAAAAATACAACATAAAATTGACATTAAGCATTTTTATTTTCTCAAACAAAATAATAACAACTGTCAGTAAACATTAAATTGCAATTAATGTAACAAATCATCAATTCCGGATCCGAAAAATCTGTAAAATTTAACATGACATAAAAATCACATTCATAATCATTTTATTTTTCATACCTTGAGCGTTCAAAATTTCTAGCCCCAGTATCCACCGCCCCATCCTCCTCCGTAGCCCCATCCGCCTCCATAGCCCCATCCTCCGTTGTAGCCACCGTAGTAAGGACGGCGATAATAACCACCGCCATAGTACGGTCTTCTATAACCCCATCTTCGGTAATACTTCGAACCCTCAACCACAATTGCGGCAACCATCAAAACAGCTAACAAAATAATCTACAAAAAAAAAATTCTTTTTACGAGAAAAAAAGAAAAATGGCCTAAAAGTAAAAGCATTCTTTTTATATTAACATTTAACGACAACCGGCACACATTAATTTACTCAAATTTTAGAAATCAGAAAAGTTATTTTTCTTACCAAAGTTCTGGTTTTCATTTTTCTTTTACTTTCGCTGAGATTTGACTGAGTTGAGACTTTCACTGCTTTATGATGCAATGGTTCCTCTCCAAAGGCCACAATGCTTTTATAGGTTTAAATGTCCTCCAGAGGTCTGCTTACCTTTCACCCCTTGCCCTTGGGTTTTACCAGGAATTTTGACTGGGCAACTTCTTACTCTTTCAAGTGATGAGATTATATTGCGGCATTTAGCTTTTAAGGAATAAATATGTAAAAACTGCAACTCATGCTACTTGAAATGCAGATGATTTCAGTATTAGGCTTTTACTTGCAGTCTCATTAAGAATAAGAGCAAGTTTAAGTTCAAGGTAAATGTTGTACGCAGTGAACCTGAACTTTGGGAAGATGTACTTAAAAATCCATTTTCTTCCATTTCAATGCTGGGAATTTTTGGTGAGGGTCCAAATGTGAGATTTGGCACGAAACTCAGCATGTAACTATGTAAATGTCATTTATTTATTATTTATCCAATGCAAATTGTACGGGAAATACGAGGATTTAACATTTAATTTATATCTGATTAAGTATATTTTTACTCACTACGTAATCACATCTAATTTACAAATTGTAGTTTACATGTGCAATACCATTGCAATGAATTTACATTTCACTTAAACCGAAAGCGGTCACAGTTAATTTACATTGATTAAATGTGTGTCAATTTTCCATTTCGTGCGGTGAATATTAGATTTTGGAAAATAATATGAATTCAAACGTGACTGTGGAATTTTTTGCATGTTTGTTCAAGAAAACAGAGATTTTTGACTTTTCGGTGAAGAAATGCGGGGATTCCCAGCTGAGAAAAGCCCACTATTTATTTTAAAATTTAAGCCGTAAAGAAAGAGTTTATTCTACGTGTTTTGACTTCTTGATTGTCTCCTGGCGGAATTAGTGGAAGAAAAAATTGTAATCCATCCAATGTCTATTATTACTATTATAATATTATAATATTTGAGAGGAAAGGGTTACTTGCTGCCTGGGGCTACGGTAGACTTAACCGCATTGAATCTAAATGATGTTTTTTATCGAGATTTCTTTCTTTTTGGTATTACTTGTTTTGAAACTACTAAATACCTTCACTAAATTGCTATTATTACATGTAATTAGTTGAATTTCTTTTTGTAACTTTTATTTTCTGTTGGAAATAACCTTGTCATTTTATTCGTTAGCATTATAATCCTTTTTATTGAACAAAACAAATACATAGCAGAAACAAAAGGAAAAAAGATTAAAAATTCAAAATGGCTGCATGGCTCTAGCTCTGTCATTTCTTTTGGTCCCCTGTTTTTCATTCAGTTGTTTATATAATGTTTAGAAAGTAATAATCTAAGAAAAAACATTTTAAATTAAATTTATTCAGTTGGTGAAAGAGACTTCCAACTTACCACACCAACATTCTAGGAATTTCTGGCGAGTCTCTAAAAAGGTCCATATTTCCTCTCCACATATCTTGGTATCCTTCCACCATGTTTTCTCCATCATCTTGCATCAGTTCTTGTTGAGGATATTGATCATACATTTGTGGCACTTCTGGTGGATTCATTTCTGGACTTTCTTCTGAAGGATTATTTTCTTCTTGTTGTTCCACATTGGGTTCTTCGTTCTTCTGTTCTACAATTTCTGGTTCTGGATTTTCTTCTGGGATTACAACAGATTCTGGCTCTTGATCTGTTGGAATTTCTGGTTCCTGCTCTGATGGAATTTCTGGTTCTTGTTCTGATGGAACTTCTGGTTCCTGCTCTGATGGAATTTCTGGCTCTTGCTCTTGTGGACCTTCTGCCTCTGGCTCTGGCATCACTTCTGGTTGTTGATCTGGATTGAATTCTGAGGTTTGTTCTTCATTTTGGTCTTCGAACTCGCTGTTCTCCACAGGCTGTCTTGGCATCATTTCATCAAGCTCGCTGTCCTCCACAGGCTGTCTTCGCATCATTTCATCAAGCTCGCTGTCTTCCATAGGCCTTCTTCGCATCATAAATTCATCAGACTCACCGTCTTCGATCGGTATTCGTCTGGACAATCCAAACTGCTCACGCATTCCTGCGGAATTAAACGAAGGCATTCTATACATGGGCTCCAGTCTGGCTGCGGGAACTCCTGAAGCATCTCTAATGGGGATCGGTGCCATCATAAAAGGCAATGAAAATGGCAATGGCAACGATATGGGTTCAAAGTTGGGCATACCGTGATACTCCATAATTGGCTCCATTTTATCATTTCGAGGCTGATGAACCGTTGACTCATCTTCCTGCATGGGTGCATCAGTTGTCTTTTCTTTATCACCATCATCAGTGACTTCATCTTTAATCCTAACTGGTTCTTCTGTCTGCTCATCGACTAATGGCTTCCTTTCCCCACTTTCTTCGTTGAGGATTTCATAGTGAAATCTCTCATGAGGATTTATAGGGATTATTCTGAATCTACTTTCTCTTTCCGGTTCCATTCCACCTACACAACATAAAAAGCAATTTCTTTTAGTATGATTTGCATATACAAATTTGTTCTAATTTTACTTTCTCTTGACCTTGCACCAGGAAGAAGCAAACATAACCAACTAGTTTACCTTGAAACATACAGAAGCATTTTTTACCTAATTCAAATCTGATTATTTAAACATTAAAGTGTTAAACCAGTAAAACAGCAACTACTTAATTGTTACGGCCAAATAAAGACGGATGAGATAATTATCTGAAAAAGTTCACAAACCTTGCTGTGGGAGATGTGGGAAAAGTGGAAAACCCATCGGCGGATGACCAGGATTTGGTGCATTGATATTTATTAAGGGAATTCTCTGGAAACTCGGAATGGTCGAGTCACCCGTAGGTGCGGGTGTGGGGGCCGTGGAGGTTTCTTGAAATGACTGTGAAGTTGTTTCTAAGGGTTTAGCAGTTGCATAAGCAACTCCAAGACACAAAAGCTGAAAAGTAAAAAAAAAATCAAAAAATCATCAATTAATAATAGACACAAAAGAAAAAGTGGTTCATATAAAATATTTTAAAACTTTGATTCACTTACCAGCACTAAAGTATAGCTCCCCATCTTCGGGGTTTTTGCTCGAAGCTGTTGACTCTGGCTCTGGTTTTTCCTATTTATGCTCTCGGTTTAAGAATGACGTGTAATTTTGGGGTTACACGTGGTTCTAGATCCGCCATTGGTTAGAAAAAAGTGCCTTGAGGTGATGTTTTTTCCTCCCTGTCTCTCGCTTTCTACCTTAATCTTGGCCTTGGTCCATGACCTTGGAAGTTTTACCTTATTTCCCCTTACATACTTTCACCTTCTTTACCCATTCAAGTGGTAACCAGGACTGGATTGTTTGTCCTCATGACTCAATAAAATTCAAAGGAAATTGTGATCATATAAAAAAGGAATGTTAAAATGGGGATTTTTGTTTTGAGTTAATTTTAGACATTTACATATAAATAGTGATTATATTTCGGCTTTTTTTTGGGAAAATTTGTTTCGCAAGGTTGGAATTGTCAATTATTTACGAGGGAAACGTGAGGGAAATGTTCTAAAAATGGATGTTTGTGTGACGTGTCGTAAGGGTTTGAATAAACAATGTTGGAATAATAATCGAAGTTTTGTGTGTTGTGACAATAAAACCCAAATGTCGAATGGGGATTAGATATACCCTAAATTTCGAAAATGAAATTTCATGGCAGGCAATTAATCCCTACATGGCCTGAATGGAGTGATACTGATCTGAATAATGAAAGATGGGTAAAAGAATTTTAAAAAATTTTAAAATTTAAGGTTAATTTTTTTTGGTAAACTGAAATAGGAAAAAGATTATGTAGGAGGAGGAAAGAAAGAAGTGAATATGTTAATTTAAATGTTAATTTAAAATTATAATATTTTTAACTGTGCAAGCAGCCGGTTTGTTTTGAAGATCCAGATGGACGGGATTGGTTTCCTGCAATTCTGGGAGCAGCTTCTTGGAAAAGACCAAATGAAATGATTCATCCTAAGGTTTATTCAAAAATTTGCAAACAAGCAAAATCTTATTAAAATTTATAAAATTTCACAAATTTAGCTTCTTTGTGTTGTCGAGAATCAAAATAATGATTTTGATTTCCTAACACCAAACAAACACCTGATACATAATGAGGTTTTACTGTGATATTAAAGTGAATAATTTTATTTAATAAATTAAATTAATGTCATTTTAGCTCATGAGACTTATAATCAGCCAAATTATCAGTTTGGTCAATTTAGCATCTAAAAAAACTTATCTGCTACCTGAAGTAATTCCCAATGTTTTTAATCCAATTGAAACTATCACATGGAAACCATGGCAACATGTTTATTCTTTGTGTAAAGCTGGGAAAGTTCCTCATCAACCTCTTTATAATCCGTGGGGAAAGTATGTGATTAGACTTCACTGGATGGTAAGTATATTTTATAACATTCTTTTTAAATATAATTTCACTGTTTTTATCTCTCTAGGGATGTTGGAGAAAGATTTATGTGGACGACAGTGTGCCAATATCACTAGATGGAAGATGGCTGCTGCCAGTTTCTAATAAACCACAAGAATTGTGGCCAATATTTTTGATTAAGGCACTGCTCAAAGTCGCTTCTTTAGAGTAAACTGAGATTTGTTGGGAAATAGCATTGATCTGATGGGATTTTTTTTATTTTTTTTTTTATAGATTTCATTTGTCTGATCCGAGAGATTTTTCGGTCATTGAGCATTTGACTGGGTGGATGCCGGAACGAATTGTTCATTTGTAAATTTGCAAACAAATTCGTTATTTTATGCCTAATTTTTTTTTTTGACTTTTAAGTCGCCATTACGAGTCAAAATTTTGGGAGATTTTATTGGCTGCTGTTCCGCGGTACGAATGGCCAACGCAAGGTGATAATGGGAGAGAAAGTGCTAGAAAGGCATTAAAGAATCAAGAAGGTCAACCAGCCGTTGAATACAATCAAGCGTGCGTGGCTAGTTATGCAGATTTGTACCCTTTTTCGGATAACGTTACGAGGCAAAGTGTAAGGGTTTAAATTCGAACGTAGCTCAGATCTTTTAGAAGTACTGAAGGTTGCAAAATAATCATTTCGTGAGATTCACTGAACTTCCAATCGATTAAACTTGCTTTGATGTCCGAAGACGAGCATTGCTTGAACATTCAGGTGGGGATATAGAAAGCTCAGTGAAAGTCAATCAAAGAAATTGATTATTTTCACTTCTCGTGTACCTCCAAAGGATATTTTGAACCTTTCGATGGGTTCTTATATGAGTTTTGTTTACTTTTCTAGCAACAAATGAATTCTGCTCTACAAACGTTTAATTTTACGAGCAAGTTACGACATCCAATGTACATCAACGAAATCAGAACCGTACCACTGCAAGCGCCTCAATCCTACGACGAAATTCCACAATGGAAGTTAATCAGAAGACAACTGTGGGATGAAAATTATATGATAAGTGAAAATTACATATTTTATGATCCTCAAAGCTCTTTACTGAATATCCTTTTCATAATTGAAACTAATTTAATTTAAGACACAAATAAACAAATAAAATGCTTGGGCCTGCTCGTCCCATGGACAAGCACTGACCTGATTGATGACTCTAAAAAAGATCCAAGAGACAGAGAAATGAGTACAGTAAGAAATCCCATAATAAGCATGAGGATGAAGAGAGACATGAGAAAAGATATGAGCAAATACTGCGAAACTATTCAACTTCAGTGGGTCAATTATGAAGACTTTCGCAAGTGTATTAGGTACGAGAACTTTCACTTCCTCCGTATCTATTTATTAATAAAGTAAATTAAAATAGGAGTGTTTCTGTGTTCCACAAACCATCGAATTACCAATATTGCTATCGACTTATGAACACGAAAGTAGTGCAGAGAAAAATTTCTACAAAGTCACTAAATACAGCAGCAATGGGCGGTCAACAAGTTCTGTCTGTCAATGACAGTGCTTCAATTTATCTTTGTGAGTTTGCATAAAGAATGCGAGTGAGTTTTTGTAATTGTTTTGTGTTTAGTTTCAGAAACTCTCGAACAAGCTCAGATTTTTATTAGTCTTTCTGTTTGTGGAATATTAACTAATAGATTGTCACAAAAACCTGCAAGATATGATTCTTTTTCGAGTCTTTATTCTTTTGGTTCGTTTCACTGCAAAAAATATGGTTTATTTTCACATCAAATTTGACATTTGGTTTTTTTTTTGCCATTATTTTTTGCAATGTTTATTTATATTACAATTCTTATTAAGTTCTATTAAGTCCTATTAAGTTTTATTATTTTGAAAATCAGATGATAAATCTCAGCAGGATGTTGGCAAAGGATTTGTTATGGTTGAAACGTATGATTGGTTAAGACAACGTTCCATTCAAGTGGTTTTGACATTGAAAACAGCAGCAACCAGAGGTGGTGTCATTCATCTTCCTCCTGGGTAATTGGTAAATGGTAATGATTAAATCTAATGATTATTGATTGATTGGTTGTATCAGACGACACGTGCTCGTAATTACAACTCGATCGTCGCTGGGAAGTTTTCTAACTATTTGTTCCAATTCTCCATTTGTGGTCGGTGAAGAGGAAGTGATTTTTCCTAAAATCTCTTCGGAATCTCTTAGGTTTTCAGTTAATTTAAACTATTTTCTTAAATATTTTTTTATGTTTACCTTTCTAGGTTTATAGTCGAGAGCGAAAGAATTCTGTCGTTTATTATTGAAAGTTTTAATGCGTTTGGAACAACGAAATTTAAGGAACTTGTGAGGAAATTGTATTCTGGTATTTGTCCCGACTGCAGGGAAAGCCAATTTTCTCCTTATTATCCGGTATAAAGATAAAACAAGTGTTTTTAATTTAATTTACTTGGAATTTATTTAATTATAGGCGTTTAACGAAGCGATTTTTATATTATTCGCACGAGTGTTGGATACGACCAAACTTCCCGCAGATGTGGCATTCGCGCTCAGAGTTTTTACTCTTTTGTCTTACAACATTGGATTTACAGAGAGTAAACTACAAGCAGTGCTGGGAAAAAGAAGTGTCGTACAAGACGGTATGATATATAGAGATATTAAATTTCTATAGTCATAATTAATGTAATTATAGATGACTCCGACGTTACAGCGAAACAACAAATTTTAAGAAAGTAAGACTGAGGGCGAAAAAAAAAAAAAAAACTAAAAGTGTTTTTCTAGATATGACAATTGGTACACAGTAAGACGACTGATCAAATTACAAAGCTACATTCGGCGATATTTGGCCCAAAATATAGTCGAAGCTCGGCTAAACCCGAATAGCAAACACCATAAAAGGGCGGCCGAAAGTCTTTCGAAACTCGTGGTTCTGCTTCAGAGACAACCGCGCGATTATGCTCCTTATCTTTTCAGGTAAACACTTAAATAAATAAGTCAAAAAAATTAATGTAAATTTGCAGGGCTTATTTCCACGTCGTTCCTAACGTAATGGAACAATATCCTTTTTATTCGGACGAATGCAATTGCGTTTTGAGTCACGACTACGCCGGGGCTTCGATCTCAGTTGTCTCGACCAATTCGTGGCTCGTCGTGTTTAGAGATACTTTTCACGTGTTGGAAGAAAACGTGAAAATCACGCCTTGTTTCTATTGCAACGATGTGGTTTGGTCGCAGCACGTAGTGGACAACGACACGCTCGAACAGTCGCAGGATTCGATGTTTAAAACTTATCAATCCGAGTACAAGAAAAATAAAGTAAGAGCTGTTGATTTAGTTAATAGAAATATTTAATGCTTTGAATGTAGAACGGACATTCGGTGATGATACGAATTCGGAACCTCGACGTGCAGAGAGAAGTGAAATGGTCTTTAAGGATGGTTAGTCCGTTGGGATCGCATTACGCGCCAATTTCCAAAGATGGAGCGTCGGTTGTAACGTCTGTGAAAGATATCGAAGATTATTATTGTCCAAGAAAGAAAAATATAATTGCGCGGTTAATTTCGGAGTAGATTGGTGTTTTAGTAAAGGAATTTAACCGAATGAACGTTTTAGATATTCTATTCAAGCGCAGAGAGAGTGCGTCGTTACAATTCAGTTCGTAGTGTCCAGTCCGAAAGTGAAATTGGAGATTTCTGTGTATGAAGAAGACGCGACTAAATTGTTGTCTGTTCGAGGTAAAACTGAGATTATTGTACCGGCTGTGTTTTTGCGAAAGTATAAGAAGTACGATGAGTCAACATTCACTGTAAGTTGATACATTTTTTTGTTTTTTTGTTATATTATATATATTTTTTTAAAGTATTACGTCGAAGTTCGAGTTTTGCACGACACTTGGTTGGTTGAGCCCATCCACATGAATTTTATCCAAGCCTTGCAACTGAGAGATCAAAGAGAAATACATTTAAAGAGTAAACTCTACTTATTATAATATTATTACGTATTTTATAATAATCAATTGATGAATTGTAGCAGATAAGGAAAACGTTGAAGAAAATGTTGATAACAAACCGTCAGAAGTGTCAGAGTTGGAAACGGGCATCGATCAGCGACGACCATTTTGGTTATTAAAAATAATTGCTGATAATAACTTGGCGGTATGATTTAAAATGAATTTTAAATGTGGAAGATAATTTTTTATTTTTGAACTTAGGATTCGATTATGGTTAAAAAAGACACGAGAAGAGTAGACGAAGTACTAGCGATTAAGAAAACATGGGAAGACAAACAACCCGGAAGATTTAATAAAGCGTACAATGCGAGAATGACATTTTTGCAAGTAATTATATATATTTTTAAAAAATATTTTTAAATATTTTAAATATTTTTTTGATGTTAGAAATACGGAATAGAATCGATGCCCCCTTCGTTCAACTGGCCGTCGACTGGCAGATCCTCGTTAATGTCTGAAAAACTAAGCAGTTGGGAAGCTTATGATGAAATATCAGACATGTCATCTTTGCAAGCACCTGGTAAAATGCTGCCTGAATTGATAAACACGAAGGTGCGACTGAAAACTTGGAATTTTTCAAATTTTGTTAGGTTTGTTTCTTCCGGCTCAGTGGTCTGTCGACATTTGATTTATTAATAATCTTTTCCAGACGTCTGCGTCCGAAGGACAATCAAACTCTTAAAGATAGATCGCTGATTAGATTGCAAGCGTTGGTTCAGAAGAAAATTTACGAAAATTTCAATACGTGGAGGAGATGTGTCAAAGCCGAGGGAGAGCAAATGAGGATTAAGCAACACTGCGAAAAAGCTTTGCTATATGACACGCACAAGCAGTGGATGGTAAACCGGAGTTATTACAGTAATCCTGCGTAATAAATTGGTTTATCGGTTTGCAGAAACGGACTAATAAGAATCGAAGGAAGTTATTGGAAGAAAGAGAAGCGATTAGGCTTAAACTGATGGAAGAAGACGAGTTGAATGACTTGGCTTTTGCAAAATACGTGGAAGAGATTCAATCTAAGCTTTCAGACAACCTTAAAAAGGACGCGAAGAAAAAATAAAAGTTGTTTGTTTTGTATCGTCTGGTCGTATTTTTTTAATTTGATGTAAAAAACGTTTAATAAAATCGAAAGTTTAACTTTTTCTCGTGATGGAAATCGAAAGTTTAGTTTGAGTTTATTTCTACTAGACGGCGGCACTGAATAGTTGGCAGAAAGGGCGCCAATCTGCGTGTATCATGTAATGTCTGTCGTGTTGTATTGCTGCTGAAGTTTCGCGACTAGGAATAATGGCTTTGCAGTCGGTACAGGAGATTTCTCTAGGTATATTGTATTTTTTTCACAATGCTTAATATGAAAATAATGAAATGTTTTAATATCAACCAGATCCAACTCAGGAACATTCATTTCTGAACTTCTACCGATCGCTTCCTGATGTATGTATCGCTATAACTATTCATTTGTTTGAAATTAAAAATAAATTATCATTTTAGAAACCAGCGACTACGATACGTGTATTCGACAGAACTGTAAATTGCTTTTTAAAACGATTTTCGTTGATCGATTTATTTATTTATTTATTTATATTTGTAGGATTATTACACGTTACATGGAGCCGATGCTGTTTTTGCATCGAAAGAGTTCTTCAAAACAGCGGGTGTAATTAAACATCTAGGGAAAGAACCGAACAAAGTGGAGTCGGTAGTTTTGAGTAAAATGAACTTTGAATCGATTATTCGCGATCTGTTGCTCGTACGTCAGTATCGAGTTGAAGTGTATCAAAACAGGGGATCCAGCAAATCAAACGATTGGAAGTTGGAATTTAAAGTGAGTTTAGTGATTAAAAATGTATGGAAATGTTACGAGTTTTTTCTTTTGTTTAGGCATCGCCTGGCAATTTGGTGCAATTTGAGGATATTTTATTCGGGAATAATAACATGTCTAGTAGTGGAGGCGTTTTAGCTGTCAAAGTTGCTAATGATGATGGAAATAAGGTCATATTTGAAGCAAATTTTAGGTACGTTAACTCATTTGCTTTTTTTTTGCTGTAGGTTATTGGCGTTGGGTATGTGGACAACACGTTGCATGAAGTTTTCGTAGCCGAATTTACCGATAATGATAAATTTTCGAGTTTAGAGGTTAAAATACTAATTATTAAATATTCCATATAATTTGTAAAATCAATATTTAATATTTTAGGCTTTAACTGTTCAACTGGGTCCTAAAGAGTGTTTATTACCAGGAGATAATAATTCCGATTACGCAAATATTAAAAATCTGATGTCAAGAAACAACGTTCTACTAACTGAAAGAAAGAAAAGTAGGTTTACTTATTTTAAAAAAAAGTTTTTCTGTATTCATTTATGCTTTTTGTTTTGACAGGTGACTTTTCAACTAAAAGCATCGTTCAAGATATGAATCGATTACTGAACTTCCGGAAAGGGGATTTAGAAAACAGTTCAATGTTACCTGGTATGGATAAACAACATGCAACTTCGTGTGTGGCTGCTATTATTAAATATCTAGAGGTAATAAGTTTATTTAAATGATTAAACATTGTTAATTTTTTTAAAATTTACACTTAGTTATTGGGCAATGACGACAATTTCAATCAGTACAAACTGTCGCAGTTTGATTTGACGAGTTTTGTTCGACTGGATGCATCGGCAGTTAAAGCATTGAATTTGTTCCCAGTTCCCGGCGAAACTGCGAAATCGCAAAGCATTTATGGATTGCTCAACGAATGCCGAACAGCTCAGGGACAACGTTTGTTGTGTCAGTGGATAAAGCAACCATTAACCGATTTGAATGTGATCGAAGAGCGACTTGATGTGGTCGAGATATTTGCTTCGGATCATAACATCAGGAAAGAAATCCATTCGGATCAGCTGAGACGCTTTCCAGACTTCTATCGACTCGCGAAAAAGTTTCACAGGAAAAAGGCAAATTTGCAAGATTGTTTTCGTATATACCAAGCTGTTAACCGACTCTCGAGTTTGGAGTCGACTCTCGAACAGTGTTCTGGTGAAAAGATCCATGTTTTGACGGAAATGTTTTACAACCCTTTGAATGTAAGAAGAAATTTTGATGATTTTGAATCCCTGATTTACAGTTTGTTTAATTTTTTCAGGTGTTACAAAAGCATTTTGGTAAATTTCAAGAAATGGTTGAATCAACTATTGATTTGGATCAAGCGAATAATGGAGAATACTTAGTCAAAGCTGAGTTTGACGAATCGTTGACAGAGTTGAGAAGTAAAATGGATGAATTGGAGGAAAAAATTCAAACCGTTTTTCAAAAAGCCGCTAGTGATTTACGATTAGAAGCGCAGAAAACTATTAAACTAGAAAATAATAACCAGATTGGATTCCATTTTAGGGTCACCAAAAAGGTTAAAACCACATTTAACTTGAAATACACAAATTTAAGTCAATTTTTATTATTTTTTTTAATAGGAAGAAAAGGCACTTCGAAATAATAAAAATTACCGAATGATAGACACAAACAAAGCTGGTGTACGATTTAACAATTCGGCGTTGAGGGAATTAAATGATGGATATTTAACAGCTCACGAAGCATACAACAATCAACAAAAAGAGGTTGTGGATGAAATCGTTAAAATAGCAGCGGGTTATGCGGATCCAATGTGTGAACTTAATGAAGTAATAAGTCGTTTGGATGTGTTGGTCAGCTTCGCGGTAGTTGCTGCGAATGCGCCGACGCCGTACGTTCGACCGAGCTTAATGAGCAAAGGAAGTGGAATCCTTAAATTGACACAAGCTCGTCATCCGTGTTTAGAAGTGCAAGATGACGTTAAATTTATTCCTAATGATGTTTACTTCGAAAAAGGTACGAAACAAACTTATTTCAGATTAGATTTTGTGAATTTAAACGCGAATTTTATTTTTATAATCAGACAAAACGACTTTTCATATTATAACTGGACCGAACATGGGTGGAAAATCAACTTACATTCGCTCGGTATTTTAAAGCAAACCGGAAATCCTTTAAAGAATAGTCTTTGTTATTTTTTCTTGCTTTTTAGATTGGGGTTAATGTTTTTCTAGCGCAAATCGGCAGTTTTGTGCCTTGCGAATCGGCAGAAATAAGTCTCGTCGATGCAATCCTCGCACGAGTGGGTGCAGGCGACAGTCAGATGAAAGGTGTCTCGACGTTTATGGTCGAAATGTTGGAAACAGCAGCCATTTTACGAGTAATAACGAATGAAAAATTATAAATTCGAATCTCTAGTTCGATTTCTTGATTTCAGGCAGCTACTTGTAATTCGCTAATTATAATTGACGAGCTCGGCCGCGGAACATCAACTTTTGACGGCTTTGGCTTGGCCTGGGCTATTTCCGAGTAAAATATTATGATAACTTAATCGAATTATTAATTTCAATGCTTTTTTTTACTGTTTAGGTACATAGCGACTAACATAAAAGCATTTAGTTTATTTGCGACGCATTTTCACGAGTTAACGACCCTTTCTGAACAACTTCCAACTGTTAATAATCTTCACGTGACCGCTCTAGCTGCAGACGACAGATTAACTTTATTGTATAAAGTGAATCCTGGTTCGTATTTATTTGTGTCATTTGTCATTTGTTATTTTTAAATTTAAAATTAAATCTAGGTGTTTGCGATCAGAGCTTTGGAATCCATGTGGCCGAGTTGGCGCAATTTCCTAATCACGTGATTGAGGTCTATTTAATTAATATTTTTGTGAATTCGCCAATAAATTTGATATTTTTTTTACAGTTTGCAAAACAAAAAGCAAAGGAATTGGAAGGTTATCACGACGACTACGCACAATTAGATGAAGAATCTGCGAAAAAACGGAAAACTGAGAAAAAAGTACGTTAATTTATAGAATATAAGAAATTTAGATATTTAAACTTTGGAATTAATGTTAAATAGGAAGCTGACGCCATTATTGAAGAATTTCTCAAAAAAGCCAAAGAACTGACATTAGACAATTTGTCGGCAGACGATTTAAAGCAGGCGATGGATGAGTTGAAGGAAGACGTTAAGAGCAAAAATAACAGATATATTAGTGATTTGTTAAACTGAAGTTTGTTGGAACTTGTGTGAGTAAAGGCGTTTTGTATTTTTTTGTTAGTCAATATCTTTTTTCCTGAATTAATCATTGATTGCCAGTTTGGTAAACTGAAAAATAAAAAGGAATTATACATTTTTATGAGTTGGTGTGGAATAAGAATCTTTTATTTCAGTTAGTTATTATTAGAAGTATTTACAAAAATGGGAAAAAAATTGGCTGCAATTGACTGGAGTCAATTTCAATCCCACAATGCACCATTCCTTACGTCTCAGTGTGAACCCACCATTATAGCTTATCAAAAGCTCTTTGGACCTACCTGAATGTGAGCCCGCGTAAAAATACTCTACTCAAAATACTTCTCGCTTTGAATAAATTATGAGACGTAGAAGGAGCACCATTGGTCCGTGTTGTAACCGACAACGTTTTGCTGCAAGACGTAACTAGTCAAATCTTTATCAAGTTCGAATAGACGTACCTGATTCGTAGTCGAATTATTCTGCACGGACGACAAGAAATGCACTGAAATAATTTTAATAACGGATAATAAAGTTGAGTTTTAACTAACGGTTCGTGAAGTTGAAGTAAATACAATTTATTTTTTCCACTTTGACGTGTTTTATTACAAGCTTTATGATCGCTGCTGAGTTAGCAGCACAAAAACGTACAAAATCCATCGTACAAGTTATACATATCCACTATAAATCCTTTCTCGGAATTCATTTCTACTCCGTTATCTCGTTTTATACTTTTTTAAGTTAGAAATTTCCTATCAAAATCTAAAATAAAATAGTTATTTACACATTTTCTTTTGCCACAATAACTTATGTACAAATGTATGTACATAAAAACTACTGATCAAATGATATTTGCTAGAATAATAAAAAAAAAATCGACATATTTGGAAATAAAAAGAAATAAATTATTATAAACATATATAACTAGAAAATGTTAAAATTAGCAAAAAAAATGTGAATGACAATTAAATAAAAAAACAATTGGTCCAGGCCATGGAATGATTTAATGACACCATCCATTTTATTATTGGACTATGATTTGAGAATTGTCTAAGTTATATGCTCACCGTTTGAACTTTGAGTTCATTTAGTCATTTAAGATTCAGATTTGTGATGGCCAGTTTATACGTGGGACCAATTTTGTTGACCTTCTCTCCGATTGACCAATGTGCTAAATTTGACATGTGCGAATTAAATTCGAGTGTAAACCACATAAAACCGGGAAAATATTAGCATGGCCTGTTACTTGCACATTTCCATTTATTAATTACCCAACTGTTAACACGACAGTTGCATATTTTGGCTGAGGAAGACAACAACTTTCAACTCATCAGAAATGCAAAATTCCGTTAAATAAACAATTTGTGACATAAGTAGTAGGTTAATTTTAGTGGCTTCGTTAATTTCACTTAAATAATACTTAATAAAAATTGTGTTTACGATAGAAAAAAAAGGAAAAAAGTTCCCAATAAGTCTTCCTCTGGTCGCATTCGGTTAAACTTGATATGCCAACTGTCCAAAACATTTAATAAACTGACACGATTGAGTAAATAGTCTTCTCTCCATCTTTTCAGAGATTAAAAGCACGCAAAGTCCTCATGAGTGCAGTCAGAACTGCAGCCAAAGTGGTTGCTTGCTGCATCAGCGTGTTCATGTCCGGATCATTGATGGCCTTGCCCACTGCGACCGCGGCCGCCCTCGTCGTTTGGACGTAAGTGGCGGCCACGTCGCGCACTTTGAGTGTCACGTTCTGAGTCTGGATCGGCGACGAAGTGTTGGCAGCTAGCACTTCGGTCACTTTCAGCATCCGATCTAGCAATGCCACGCACACTCCCAAGTTGCTCGTCAATTTGGCCTCGCCTTCCGCGATGCTTTTCACGAACAACTTGGACGCGGTGACGAATCGTCGCGCTTCCGTCACCAGAGAATCCTTGGCAGTGGCCAGTTTGCTCTTGTCCGCAGACATCAGTTCTTGATTGGCACTCCCGTCCAATATCTCGTCCAAGCGGCTCACCATTTCGGTGACGAGCGTCTCGGCCTTTTGCAACGGCGCTTCGGTGCCCAGCAACTGGAGCAACTCGCTTTCTTCTTGAGGGAGAACGAAACTGTAGACTTCGGTGGTCAAATCGCTGTCCAAACCGTTCATGGTTATTTCGACCGTGTCGCAGTCCTTGTTCACGTGACCTTTGGTGTTGGACCCTCCGTTGACGTAGACCGGTGGTTTCGGCAGCGGTCGTTTCGGGGAGTTGCCCGGGCTCTTCGGCAGTACGGGTTTGGGTACGACCGGAGGATTTCCTCCGTTCCCGTTTGAAAACTTCTTGGTGTCGGCCATTGGCGGTGATGGCAGTGGAGTTCTGGTAAGTTTGACTGACTGCGAAGTCGGGTGCACGGGAGGCTTCTGGGCTCCCAACACAGCACCTTTGATGTCGGTCGACGGTTTGAACGACGACTCTTTAATGGAAGGCGGCACTTGTGACCTCGGCATGCTCATCTGTCGCTTGAAAGGCGACCCCCTTCCGTTCAGGCCGATTTCGTTGGCTTCGTAAAAAGACTTGGTCAAATCGGATTCTCCCTCGTCCTCGTTGTCGCCGTGAGTTCCACTCGAGCCTCCGCTCACGGTGGACGCGTCGTCGGCCTGCATCTTGTTAAACATGTCGTCCGGCGAGCATTCGGGTAAATCTCTGGCGTCGAAAGACACGATAGACGATGCCTGAGTTTCATAACCGGAGGAGTCGCCTTGGTTTTCCGACGTGGGTCTCTTGTGCATCGGTCGCGGAGGCGGCGCCTGCAAATTGAACATGGCTTTCGAGCCGATGCATTTTCTCCTGACCCCGGGCGTGGTTCCGGGAGCGCCCATCACTTCGTTGATGCTGTCGGCGGCTTCCTGCAGACGCGCGATTATCTCGCAGTCAGATTCCGAGCTGGACGATGCCGGCGGAGGAGGAATGATGAAGGCCGAGATGTCTTCGGGAGTGAGTTCCACCACCGGGGAGTGAATGGGGAAAGTCAACGCTGCCAACTGTTCTTGCGGAGGCGGAGGAACGGAAACGGATGCTATGAAGTTGTCGATGTCGCCCGAGCCCCAGCCCTTGGGCGGAGGCGGCGGCGGCGAGCCGTCGGTGGTCGGCGTGGCGGCAATTGCAGCGGCGTTCTTCAAACTGTTGTTTCTCGTCTGTTCGGCGATGTCTTTCTGCAAGGAAAAAGCTTCTTGATAAAAGTGCGCTTCGAGGGCCCTAAGTTCTGCCTCCAAACTTCCCCGATCCGCGAAAGGCGTTGGAGGCATACTGACGGCGAAAGGCAGGTCCATGCCCTCCCTGTCCGGAGTCATGGGAGGCGGGATCATGGTGAGATCGATGATGTCCGGATCCAGATACAAGGTGCCCTCTGCGAATGGATATGGCAACTGATTTTCAGATTGCAGTTTCTTCATCAAGTCCTTCAAATTGGCTTTGTGCATCGAAAACGGTAAATTGTCGGGACTATGAAGACCGAAGCTTGAACCAATCAGACTTCCGTCCGGCGTCTTGGCCAGTTTTCTCTGCAATTCCGACCGGTGCGACGGGCTGTCAGTCGGGGTACTGATGCTGTCAGTATCACTGCCTGATGGTTCGTCTTGCACTTCGAGTTTGCTCGCCGCTTCTACTTGGCATTCGCGGTTGACCTGAGCGAGCAGCAAGAGCGAGTCGGCCGCCTTCAGTTTGGGCAACTGCTCCGCAAACACCTCGACTCGAGGCACTTCTTCCATCTGCCCGTTGCGACCGGTCAGATAATTCTCGGCCGAATGAACGATCTGCTGCATTTCCGCCACGCGCCTAATCACTTCGTCGTTCTTGGCTTCAATGACATCCTTCCGTTCCCCCTTCTCTTTCTCGTCCCAGTCGACGCCACTGGTCGCGTTGAATTTCGCCTTCATGTTCAGGTTGATGTCACCTCTCGGTGGTGGTGGTGGGGGTGGTGTTTTGCCGTTGTTCATTTTATTCATGTTGTTATCGACCACCGAGTTTGTTTTCGACGACGTCGAGTCCAGTTTCTTGCCATCGTTTTCTGGACCTGCCATCGTTCCGACGTGTCCGTTGGCTGTCAACGTCTGTGGCGAATACAAGAAAACGTCGAATTTACAAAGGCGTGTCGGGAAATCGATATTTCTATCTATACTCAACCTTTTGTGACGACGGCTTGTAAGCCGGTGCGCTGGATAAATCGACCGATTTTTCTTTTCCAGACTCTATATAGTTCCAATCATCGGTTTGAACCCGATGTTGAGTGTGGTATGCAGGCGCTGAAGAGAAAAGAAAAAGAAAAACAATCAACACGAAACAACGCAGCTACGAAACTCGAAAATCCACCGGGATTATTCCAAGAATCACTAATGTTGACAAACTTTAATAATTCTTAGAATAATTGCTCCCCAGACCAATTAGTGGACGCGCCACTGTGTCTAATTACCGGCATCTTCAGCCCAACGGTCCTTCTCCTGATGAACTGGTAATTCCTTATCAGTCAATAAATGATAATATCCTTGTAAAAGCAGCACCAACTCTTCGGCGTCGCGATCTTCTAAGTTCAGAACAATATTCTAATCGAAAAAAAAAATAATTTAAAAATCCCTCCTCCAATCAGGCACTGCTAAGAAAATAAAGTTATTTAAACTTTGCACAAACAGTTCTAAAAGGCAGGTCGAATTCGCTACTTCATTCAATTTTCATTTCCGCAATTGTAAAAAGGAAATGGGAGGCAATTCCTGTTGCAAGTTGCTTTCGCTGGAAATGCACTTTAATGGACAGCCAATGCAGTTTGCTGCTGTCTCCCAAGGGGTCAACTGATTCAAATACATAATTTACCTCTCATTCACCGCTCCCTAAATGCCCTCCCAATTCAAATATAGCACTTACAAATCATCAAGCCGTGTCAAGAAACCGACGAAATTCGCGCTTTAATCAAATTAGACTTGGCACATAAATAAAATTCCTTTTCGCATTCAGACAAAATAAATTGAAATATTTCTAACTACAAAAGATAAGAAGAAAAATAAAAAAGGTGACTGCTGCCAGGAGGTAAGAATATTCATTACAAAAAGAGAAAACGCATTCGGAATAATGATTTTTTTTCTTTTGCAAGAGAATGGAATGAATACAGCAGCCCATTCGCAAAGTAGCTGAATTATTGACTCTTTTAAAGAGGCCAAACTAATAAAAATGAAAAAATAATAACTGCAAATGCAATTTATGAGATGAAAAAAAATAACGAACTGCAATGCGTGAAGGAAACAATAACCATAATAATAGTACCACATGTGCTCGACAATGTAACGAGTGCCTGCATGGCATTCGTTTTATTGCTTAACAGACGCGGTACACGTTAGACGATTTCGCCGTTTCGCCGGTGTTTCACGCAATCCACGTGATAATTTCACATGCATTTCGTGATAACGTCGGCGAAAAGACGGGAAAAGTTGTAAAACTCACCAAATTACTGTCTGTCATAGCGAATCGGCTCGACAAAGCAGCGCTCGATCAGCGAAAAGTGAGTTGCCCGCACAAGAGAGAGAACGAGGTGAGTGAACTTCACTGCCTCGCACCCGAGTGTTGCCACAAGTTCGACTGCATGGCAGGTAGACACAAGTCTGCTACACTTTGGCGCAGACAGACCAATGGGAGAAAAGCAAAGGGGGCGCTTTCCCAACCCTTCTCGTGATTGGCAGACCCCCAGCACACTTCCGCTATTGATCAAGTCGGCCGCGACGACTTTTTAACGCGCCAGTCGAATTGGATCTTCGCGAGAAGAATGGAGGACGGCAACCCAAGTGACACATTGAGATAAAAATATCGCAATCGCGTCCGCACAAATTGATTTCTCGCTCTCTCGAATGCCATCGTTTACATCACCCGAGTTTAGCAGCTGCGCGATACGTTTCGTGCCACTGCATCACACTTTAGGTGATTGGACCTTTACCTGCTTCGGCAAATTAAAACGGGCGCAAAAACCACTCGGCTGATTAATTCCGCCAACGTCTCGCTCAAAACGCAGCCGACGAACAATAAATATAAATATTTACGACGTCAAATGCTCCCTAAGTGACACCGACTGTAAAAATGACGCGTGTAGACGAGGAAAATTTAAATTTGTCAAATTTAAATCGCAAATGCATTATTTCGTCGTCTTTAATTTACTGTAGTTGACGGAATTCAATTACGTAGGCGAACCGATAATCTACCTATTCAATTGTGTTATCGCGCCAATTTAAAATGCAATGCCATTTGACATCTAATCCATTTACGGTCGAGTACAAAAATTGCGCGGCGGTGATGAAAAATTAATTTTCAATTCCCTTTCCGTCGCAAACGACTCTGAGTTTTGAAAAATTTATAATTTGGATCCATTTTAATTAAAACTGTAGACAAATTCGGCCGTGCGAGGAGAATGTTAAAAGGAGTAATAATCAATAGAATATTCTACTGAGGCAAACGGGAGAAAACATGTAAAGCCAAAGCACAAACACGTGATTTACACTCTTAATAACCGCGCAAGAAACCAACAACTGCAACATATCGCAAATCACGTGTTTCCGATCAATAATCTCGTATCGGGTTTAGGGTTCCACCACAGACCACGTTCCACCACCTCTTGCGTCCTCTTCTAAGCCTCTTTTCGGTCTTTCCCGTCATTTTCCAACATTTTTGCACATTTTTTCAAAATTATTTATTAAACCGCGGGGTTTTAATGGATGCGCCATTTTCCTATGGTTAACAGCGACTAAGTAATTACGTGGGTTAAATATTAAACGAATCTGTTGTTTAACAATGCGCATTTATAGCGCTTGATTAAAATTACATGTGACGCAGTTTATTTTTTTCATATTCAAAAGTTCACTTTTAATGCATAAATTGCAATTAACGTCGTGCATTATTTACTCATTAAAGTTGATGTTTTTTTGTAAAACCAAAAAAAAAAGAGGTTAATTTGATAATTTACTTACTGTTTTTCATTTTCTCGTTAAAATCGCAAATTAATTCCAACGGAACTTACAAATTCGACTTTATATTTCCAATTTATTCGTGTAAGACGAACAAAGGAGGCTGACAAGTGCAAAATCCTTCTTCCGAGCGAAATTATTAACAAAACTAGATTGCCCTTGAAGAGTAATCTCATTAACTTCTCATTGCGAGCGAGTCAGATATTAAAGAAATCATCCGCCATAATGAATTTGCCTATCGAATTTCTCGCTCGGTTGCTTCATCAATCACGTTTTTCTATTTTCTTTAACTATAAAAAAAAACTAGGATTTAACCCCGCAAAACATTCCCATTCCAGCGTTATCCAAATTGCGCGTTAAACTTCAGTTAGGCCTATTTTATCAGCTCTCGCGCCACTTTAATGGGCAGATTATTCTATCAGAGAGCTCAATTGGTATAGAAAACTCAAAAAAAAAATACAAAAAAAAAACACCCGCTTAGCAACTGGCTCTCCGAGGTATACTTGAGTCAATCGATTCGCCCCCTTACATCGTTCCCAACTTCTCATGCACCCAAAATTGTAATAAAAAACAAAATTGATCAAATTTTCATTAGTAATTCAGCGGAGCAAAACATATTTCATCAATTTTAGATCGCACCTTTCCATTCCATCGCAATTTCTTCTCACACCGACTTGATTTTTATTAAAGAACCAATTTGGAGCGTATTTATGTTACCTCATAAAAATTATACTTGCACTTCACCGCGCGCTCGATCGATATTCCAATAACACATTTCCATAACAACTTTCCTTTATTTTTTGCATTTCACCTTGTTTCCTCACCAATTCCGTGCATTAGGCCACTTTTTCGCATTCATCACGTGTTTAAACGAACAATGTCGCCGTTTTATGTTCAGGAATCGCTTGTTTGCGAACCCATTAGAACGTCAATGTTTTAAGAAGGAAGTTATTTTACACCGACATGCACTCAAACCTCAATGAACGGGAATTATTCTTAATTGGCACTTTGCAAACTGGAAAAATCTCAAACTCTTTAAAAGCTCGAATCGATAAAACCCCACGTCACATCCTGCCAAAACAACATGGAATATTAAAACCTCGACCAAAGCTTGCATTTAAAGCTTTATAATGGAGATAACTTAGTCTTATCTCTGGGCCTAAATTTCATTATATAATTAAAGGGGGTTGCGTCATTATCTCGAAATGTGTAATACCTAATTTCCTCTTTGTACGCACTCGAGTGCGCGTCGTCTTTAAGTGAAATACGCCCAATATTGTTATCTGAAATTTATCAAGAAAGGCATCAAATCCCATTAGACTGTGTTGTTGCAACCGTTCTCTAATGTGTCCACAAACTCGTAAAGATCAATAGACAAAAAAAAAGTCAAACAAAAAGAAAGAAACAACATTTTCCAAGTGTGATAAACTTTTACGTCCATTTTTCTCCTCGCTGCGACCACACCTTTTCACTTTAGCCGCGAGATAAGACTAACACCTGGCACAGACCCAAAATCAGAATGAGGCGACGTGACCCGAGCCAAAAAAAAAGAAAAATTAATAACTATAATGGAATTAGTAATAACACATGTAGAATTTGTTGAAATTTTCATTTCCCCTTGGATTAATTACATAACAACGTAGAATTATGTGAAATAATTCAACGAATTAATCGATATTGCTCATCCTCGACTGAAATTGCAATTCACGCCAAAGGCTTCACTATCGGATCTAAATTCTCTTTTCAATTTCCAATCCTCAATTGAATTACACGCCCTTTCTATTCACCCTTTTCACAAACACGGTTAATAACCAAACACAATGCCTATGATTTACAACACTCGAAAATATTTTTTTTTTTAAAAATGGACCAAAAATCGGAAAAAATATTTTTTGCTTGGGGTCCAGCAGTTGCGATCGACTTCTTTCCCATGTGGTTCTTTTCTTTTAAGTTATAAAAAAGGTTATTTTTAGCCGACTGACATTCGCTGACAATTTCCGAGCAAATTGTTCTTGTCAGCCGCACAACATGAGTAATACCCGTCGTCCCTCTTCCGCTCGGGTGACTTCCGGTCGCAATTACATACATATCCATTTCATTTACTTATTAAACTCTTTAAAATGACCACAACCTAATTCGACGTACTCACACAAAAATGTCAACATCGCGTCCATTTGTAGCAACTTGCACTTTATAAAATGAAGAAAAAAGAAGAAAAGATTGGTCTCCAGTTACAGCGTCCAATATATCTTATTTGTCCAGTAGCGAGTTTTTTGTAACGACAAGAAGGCATCTTTTGTGTGACCGGATAATAGTGAGGCTCAAGTAAACAAGTGATATGCCCTTGAGTGCACTCAACACTCTGTATGCCAGTCCAGGGAGTGATTCGAGATGGGAATCTTTTCAAATTATCTACCGTATTTGCTTTCTTCTATTTATAAATAATGCAGATAAATTGAGCTTAAAGTCGATGACTAAATCTTTTATTTTTGTAACGACACGTCATTTTTCGTGTTCAAAAGCGACGAAAAAGTGCGTTTAAATGGAGGATGGTCGAAACTTTTCACTTTCCATGCAAATCCATCAAGTTCCCGCTGAAAACGGCACTTTAGTTGGCAAAAAATCTTTATCAAAGCCAACAGGCGTTGACTCTCGTATTGAATTCCGATTTATTCCTTCGCCCATTCCTCTGTTTTCTATTATTGAGGATGTATTTCAATCGTAATTGGCTGTCATAAAGCGGGTTGAATGCAGGAAGGAAGTTTAGTGATAATGACGTTACAATTGGCTAAAAAAGGTATAATACCAATTACGTTAACTATTTAGAAAAATAATAAACATCACGAGACAAACGAGCAATTTGAATTTCAATCTTCGACTCAATAATCAACGAGCAATGCCCGGATTTTAAAATATTGATCAAAATAAAGGAAAGCGCTCGAGGTTTGCGAAAAAATATGGATTTTACTTGTGTAAACATTTGCATTCGTTCTGCCGGCTTACCTTAGATTTATCGATATCGTTTTGAGGTAATCATGATTTAATGCGCAAATCTTTGCAGCTAACAGTCGCATTCGCTAATCGTTATTCGTGGAAACTCGCATTTCTGTTTCGACCGTTCGCGAACCCTTCCACACGACCACAAAAAACAGCATTCGAAACATCTGTCGCAGCACATTGTAGTTGCAGACTTCATTAAACGCATAGACACATAACTGGAGCGTCGCAGAAACAAAAAGTTGGAAAAAAGCAAAAAATCCATAGAAAACTCTTCCTCGCATCTCGCAACCTTTGCGAAACGTTATTAAACTCAGTAACGCTAATTGCCAACCGAAATGACACGAACTTTGCCGCTTAAATTGCGTATCAACTGGCACCAGCAGCTCGAAATAGCCAAAAGGTTGACCACTTAAAAGCAATTTAATGCACAATGCGTACACATTTACTTGCATAATTTATAATTCGCTTTTCCCGCTTTTACTATCAAAAACAGTTTTACACGAGTAAATAGAACTTTAATGTGTAATAGGATTCCTTTGGCTGGAAAATGGAAAAGACATTTTACTCACCCATTCTCGCTCACTCGGTTTTTACCATCAAAAACTCACTTTTCTTTCTGCCTCCAATGTGTCCTAAAGCCTCTTGGCTTTTCGAGACACCAGACTCGTGCGGAGGTCCCAGGAGATGGAGGAAAACAAGATTCAAAGGCGAGATTTTCGCCAACAAAAGCAGAGATCTATCTCATAGTCCCTGGGTATAATTCACAACAAAGTTGAAAAAATGTAATAAAAAGTTTACTTTCGAAAAAAAAGTCATTTTTACATTGATTAGCGAAATGATTGATAAATGATTGAATTTTAAAGCGAGGGAAAAGACATCTGGTACAGTTGAGTTTTAAAAATGCTGACAACAGACGAGTTACAAAAAAAGATAGAAAAAGTTGGTTAAAAAATGGCAAAGTTCCAAGTGAAGTGTAAAAAAAAAAATTTTTTTTTAAATGGAATCCTTCAAATTTTCACAGCTGGTAACACAACTAAAATCAATCACTGGTCGTAGTTTTGTATTTTTTCGAAACCTGAGTGTTAATTGGTGAATAAAATTCACATCCACTTGTCACCAGCACTAAAATCTTATTAAAATTCAGTAGGGGCTTATTGGAACACCTCCATCTTGAGAATCTACTCACCGAGAATTGTGTAGTGATCACTCTTGCTCACTTTAATGCACAATGGGTGTCAAGCATTTATAAATCTTCAAAGACATTTATTGCTTTTTCCTATTGACAACTTTCCATGTCGACACGACTTAAAGTAGCTTCGACCCACATTTTTTCCACACTGGCCGTTACCGATTCAAATAAAGTTGGTGTAAATACTCATTAGGTTTTAACTGCCCTAATTAAAAGCGAGCAATCATTACCGAGAGCGATAAAATCCCCAAACACAACAACTGCGCCATAAATTAAATCCAGTGTTTGGTTTTTCTCATTTCCTCCCACCGAATTTGTTTGATCAAATCGAAAAATGGCGGAAAACGACTTTTTTTAAATGATATTTTAAAAGTGAAATCTCGAAATGTAAAAAGCATGAAAAGGAGCATCGGACTGAAGCAAGTCAAGTGTTGAAATATTTTGCATGCTTCATATCCAGCAATTCTCATTCTAACGCACCCGAGTGGAAGTCGACGTTTGAAAAAAAATGGAGAAACATTCGAGTTAAAAGCAATTGGAGAAAAAATTCAAAATTAATTTCGGTTTGAAACGAAAGGAAACTGTATATAAAGAAGGAGGATTTTAAACGACATTTACAAATCCCCTCGAAATTGTGGTCCATTGACTTAACCGGCCCCATGTTATTGCCCGGGAACATCCACAAAGACTATAATGGTTGCACTTGCACTCGATCCTCCAATAAGACTCGGCCAATTCGAGACACAAACTGACCACAAACCGAAGAGAAAAGAAAGATCCATTACCACCATCCAATACAATAACAAAACCCCAGCTTTTACTACAATTTCTATAAAATATAAAAACAAAAATAAAAAAAAAATTCAACAAAACTTTAAAAAAATCGAAGAAACGCATTAAAAACGCACTCTCCCTCGAATCAATAAACTAAACGCGGTAATGGATTATGTCACTCATTCGGTTTGGAGTTAAAACTTGATAAATCCCATCAACTTGTCAGTCGGCAGTGAAATTACATTTCGAGACTAAACAACAACTAAACAAGCGCGAAAAAATCCAAAGAATTCGGTCGCAATTTCACATGGCAACAACAGCAGAACCCACGTTTGTTGTGTTGTTGATCTGCTTAGCAGTTGCCAAGTCAATATTGTTTAATTACCCAACACTAAGAGGATGAAGCGAGAACCAATCCAGAGTAATTGGATGTGGCCTGGCTCGATAAATCAAAAGTAAATGCATCAAATCAAGCATAAATGAAAATAGAATTTAAGTGTTTACACCTCAAACTTACTCAACATCAATAAAAATAATCATAAGTTGGCTTCTCCCTATAATTTAATTAGAAATTAATTTTTCCCGGCTTATTTTATCTCGAACGCAGTAAGGACGAGTTAATTTGAGTCTTATAAAAGGGAGAAAAGAAAGCAATGGGAGAAGAAAAATTCAATGTATAGTAAATTGCCTGGAAGAGAAATATGCTCTCTCGTCTAAGATGGCTTCTCAAAAATACATATTCATGAATCTCTTCTTCTTTCTCCCTTTCTCAATCTTCATAAATTATAATTCAAGTAGGGGAATAAAATTGCAAATTTTTTCGGGTAATAATTTGAAAAATTCGCATTAAAAACAAAATATTACGTTTCTCGAGGTATCGTTGTCTCTCGCAGGTGTTCTAAGCTGTCACTCGCAGGACGGAATAAAAGAATTTAAGTGTTTATGTATGAAAAGTGTTTTTATTCGTCGAGAAAGGAAACTATTTCCACTCGACTTAACGCTTTTATTCTATAAACTTTTGGCATGCAATCTTTCTACATGACAAAACGACTGTAATGGCGTCCATAAAATGACTTCACAGCGTTCTCGCACCTTACACTACACAATTTCACTTGTAAACTTTTAAAAGGAAAAAAAATCCCCTTCGGAGCACTCGGGAGGGTGTGGCGAAGGGAAAAAATAACCCCGGTGGCCAAAAGCCCGTCCTTAAACACAGCATCACCCCTTTCACTACCTTAATTCCGTTCTGGGGAGCAATGAGAAGTTGTAATGTGTTAGAGGACACTCAACTTTTACTAGCGAGCCATCAAATTCTCCCAATGACCGTCAAATTAAGCTCACAGCAACATCTCGACATGAGACCACGAGAAGAACAAGATAAACAAAAAAGTGAGCAATAAGCAAGATCCACTTTATCTCATCATTTTTTCTCATAACCTTTTGTTTCCATCTTACACTCGCACCTGACTAACTTTGCCCATCTCCTTTCCTTTCATCCCACACTGTAATTACTTCCATCTGAGTCCCTATTTCATGGTTCATGACCAAGGTCCTTATCTTAAATCTCAGATATCTGCTTTTCCCCCCCTTCGCCATCAGTTTGATGAATTCTCCTCGCCTCTGCGTCTGACTCTCTTGATTCTTCTTCTTCATTTACAAACTCGGTGTGAGCACGGGTGAACATACCCAGTTCGTTAAAATTCATCTTTTACTGCAGACATGGCCGAGAAAATGGTGTCGCTTCAATCGCGCGTCGTAAAAATTTTATGTCCTCTGCTCTATACTTTCATCCATAAACTCGACCTGAGCCTCAATTTCGTTCTCCACGTCTCTCTTTCCCCGTTTTGGTGTCGGTTTGAAAAAATCTTGAGGTACGAGTTTTTTTCGGAGGAAAAAAAAATTCAAATGTCAGACAGAATGCGATTAATTTTCCGCGAGAACAATCTGAAAAACACTCCCCAGACGCGTCTTTTCATTCTCCCAACTCATTAGCTGCACTTAACTTCCTGCAGGAGAAAATTAAAAAATCCGAAAGCGAGAAAAGACGAAAAAATCGTATGGTTTTATAATTCCATTCTTATCCATCCTTTTTTAATTCAAAATGAATTATGCAAATCAGATTTTGATCCTGTTTGCCTCGCAAATAAATAAATAAAAGCCTTTTAACCCGTTTTGCATGGAAAACTCATCCGAGATAAATCCTTTCATTTTATAAACCATTTTCTAACATCACGTATAAAACATCTCACTTCCCATTACGAAAAAACCTTATCACACTAAAGGCATTTGTGACACCCACGAGAAATTAATCAAACACGAAAACAAGACTGAATAAAAAATATAAAAAATTTCTACCTGCGCCTGGGGATCCTTGAGCTGGATCTCGACTCGATGGCACAACTCGTCTTCGCGGATAACAAAAACAACAGAAATATCGTCTATTTCCGCTAATGTCAGTGGCTGAAATATAAAAAAAAATAGAAACTTAATCCACCGTTTTGTTCTACACGTTTAATTAAACGAGCGAATATTTAATTGGATTTACGCATCTTGTGATTTATGAATAAACTTGAACTCGGTCGAAACACAAAGGGATTAAACCATATTTTCTCTTTAGTGTCGACTGAATAAACACAAGTTATCAACCATAATCGCCGGCTATTAAGACGACCCGAAGATGAATAAACTAAATTTTTAATGCCGTTTTTTTATACGATGCACTAAAAAACATAAAGTCCCAAGTCAGTCATATTCTTCGCAATTTACGACGCATTCAACGTGATTCATGCCAAGAAATAAAATGATGAGTAGGAAAAAATATCAATGGAAAAGTGGTCGAAAGCTTCGAAGAATCAACCGAGCAAATAAATAAGCAGGAAGCTAATATACCGCAACGATTTTTTTATTGAGTTGAGTGTATAAATATTGCAAAGGGTACTGCGAGACGGAGACTGAATTCTTGAGGCAACATGATTGCGAGCGGTGAGTAAATCAAAAATATTTTCTCTTGTTTTTGCGTTTTTTTTTAAATTTTGGGAAGTAAATGATAAATTGTTTTGAATATGTATTTTGGAAATGGTATGGGTGTTGTGGAAAAAATTCGATTCTTGTGAGACTCATTTATCAAAGGAATGGGGATACGGGGAAAATGATAAATAAGGTTGTTTTCACTTTGGTTTGATAAAAGAGTTTTTTAAGGGGGGGAATTCAGATTGCGTGAAATGAAATCAGAGTTTGTAAGGTTGGGTGTTTATTTTGAATTTGTTTGATTTTGTAGTTCTGTTATTGTTTTTGTTAACCAACCTAACCAGCACTTGCTCCAACTCGGGGAACGGGAACCATTCCCCAACGACCACTAAAAAACCTGACAAAACCTCCCCACCGCCAACTGAAAAACCTGACAAAACAACCCCACCGACCACTAAACAACCTGACGAACCCTCTCCACCGCCAACTGAAAAACCTGATGAACCCTCCACAACGACCACTGAAAAACCTGACGAACCCTTCACAACTGAAGAACCGAACTTACCCCCACACAAAATTTGCCCGGAAGATTTTGTGCTAAATGATAATGATTTTTGTTATTACGAATCGAATGAAAAATTGACTTGGTCAGAGGCGAATAAGGCGTGCGAGGATAGAAAGTCGAAACTGTTTCCAGAAATAACATTCTCAAAATACGAGGATTCACAAGGTAAAAATCCTGTTGCTGTAGCTATTACAATCGGTATTCATTATAATCACTATCCAGAACTAACAGATTCCTATTGGGCCAACGACGACGGCTTCGATATCGACAATCCAAATCCAATTTTGTGCGAGGGTTCGACAAAGGAAGAAGAGACTTGTTTAATTATCAATTTTACGGATAAATGCGCGAGTTACATCTCATGTGATAGAGAAATGCATTACATGTGCGCACAAACTTGAGTTTTTAATTTGTTTTCGTATTAAGCGTGATTAACTGTAACTTGGAATAAAACTAGACTAGAGCTCATAATTCGTTTTTTTTTACTCACTAACTTATGTCAGGCGATAAATCGATAATTTGCTCATTTTTGCTGCTACAGGTCTGAGAAACCGATTTCACTAGTGAAATCGCTGTCTGGTCTTTAAGTGACTAACTAATTTCTACTAATCGCACTTTTAGTGTTATAGATATTGCTTTGATAAATGAGTTTCTAAGGAAAGAGGGAAAAAATTCAAAATGAAATCAAAGCTTTGTTAAGTTGAAATATTTACTGTGGATTTGATTTTGTAGTTCTAGTCTTGTTTTTGTTAATCGACTCAACCAGCAGTTGCTTTTGGTGGAATTGGGGCCCACCGCCAACTGAAAAACCTGACGAACCCTCCACACCGACCTCTAAAAAACCTGCCGAACCCTCCACAACGACAACTGAAAAACCTGCCGAACCCTCCACAACGACAACTGAAAAACCTGACGAACCCTCCA
>JAQIXT010000199.1:0-54291 GCA_034700445.1 Stenotaenia linearis
ACTTAAAGTTACTAAAGTAACTGTAAAAAGTAACTAAGTTACAGTAACTTAACTTTAAGTTAAGTTACTTACCCATTGCTGCATAATTCATGAATCATTACAAAATATTTAATTGCAGATTAACGTCTTAATCGACACGGGCAGTAGTAATTTTGCAATAGCCTGTCAACCACATCCATACATCGAACATTATTTTCATCCAAATAAGTAAATAAATGAAACCAAACCCTCGAAAAAATTATTTACAAAATTTATTTTCAGTTCAAGCACATTTGAATCAACAGAAACAAAAATAACAGTTCCATACACAATCGGAAAATGGTCCGGTTACCTGGCGAGTGATTTAGTGCAATTTAGTAACTTAACATCAGTTCGAAGTGACATCGCGTGTATAACTGAAGCAGATAACTTCTTCGTAAACGGATCTGAGTGGCAAGGCATTTTAGGAATGGCATATCCAATTCTCAGTCGTCCATCAAATAAGACAGTTCCTTTATTCGACATTATGGTCAACAATTCGATCGTAAGCAACGTTTTTTCGTTGCAATTGTGCGGAGAAAACGAAATGAAAGAAAAAAGCGCGGGAATTTTACTTCTCGGTGGAATTGACCGCAGCTTACACATAGACCACATTCGTTATTCTCCGCTACGACGTGCGTGGTACTACGAAGTCGTGCTCACGGGACTCAGAGTAGGGGAAAATGCGTTGGACGTGGACTGCAAGGAGTTGAACAACGATAAAAGCATAGTGGACAGCGGAACTACGAATTTGAGACTCCCAAAGTTGGTGTTTAAAAAGTTAATTTCCATGCTGGACGATGCAATCCAAGATTTCGAAATACCCGCGGAATTTTGGCAAGGAACTGAATTCATGTGTTCAAATCCGTTTGAAAGTTTTCCTGATTTACGCATATCTTTAGTCCATTCCATGAATTCCACTTTTACGTTGGTTATTACATCAAAGGTAATTAATTTTAGCAAAACTAATGCATTTTATCAATTTTTTTTAAATTTTAGCAATATTTACGAATAGTTGATGAGAGTTTGTGTTACAAATTTGCAATTACGTCATCCGACGCTGGAACCGTATTAGGTGCCGTTGTAATGGAAGGATTTTACGTCGTTTTCGACAGACAGAACTCTCGAATCGGATTTGCAAAATCGTCGTGCAATAAACACGAATTTGGTCCCGAAATCGAAGGTCCCATTTATCACAAAGGTACTTCACTTAATTCTTAAAATCATTTTAAAAATCTAAAACTATTTTTTTCGCTTAGATCCTTGGTCCTGTGCGTACGAAATTCAACCAAGCAGAGCTTTACAAATCGTTTCTTACGTGTTAATCTCCGTATCAATTATTTGCGTGATTCCTTTAATTATACTATTTGTGCAATGGCTGGTTCTTCGCTGGCGAAGTCGAAAAATGAGTCGCCTGGTCGATTCAAACAGTGTAACCAGCATCGTAGGAGAATGATATTTATTTTTCTGTATACGCCTGTTGTTGTGTCCGATATGCTTGTGTGATTTGATGATGTGAGTTTGTGATGCTGATAAATGAGATTTTAATTTATCAAATAAACTTTACAACGAATGTGCAATCTTTGTAATCTGTGATTAAATCTAAATAATATATAACGTTTCAATAAATTTAATTCGGATAATTGCTTTTCGATTTAATTTATTCATCGTGATAACCCGCATTCCATAATTATTTGATGAGACTGCACTGCAGTGCATTCACGAGATATGACTGGAATTTTCATTTAAAAAAAAGATAAGGCGACGCTTTTTTAGTTGTCCATTATCTCGCCAGATGTCACTGTTATTAATAAACATGGGTTCTGAATTAAATGGGGTATAAGAGTAAATATTTTCTCTACAATCTTGAGCCAATGTAGAAACAACGCAAAATATCTTGATATTGCTAGTAGTTCGATCATTCGAAGCCTATTTCGAAGCAGCTGATTACAATACAACTATTTTTGAGGTAATAAGTTGATAATCGTAAATTTTCTGACTCATCTAAACCATCCAGACTTTTGACCTCGTTACAGTTTTCCCGATTACTTATCAAGTGTTTTTATCTTTTAGAAATGATTCAAATGACCGCACTATATCTGCTCAATGTAATCTTTTATTCAGGAAGTGACTTTTTTTGGTTTCATTTCACCTACTTTTTTTACTATTAATTTGTCTGTGGGTGAAGCTAATTTATAGCTGTCCTTTTATGGGGTCGGAATGTTGAATTTTTCTTCTTTTGATGACCGTCGACCTTCACCTGCTCTTGGTATTACGCCATGAAAATACCTACACGGCCTTGAGATGTCTGTTTCGCAGTTCCCGTGTTTAGTCATTCCTTATACCCAAATAAGAGCAACGATTTTTCCTGATGATAAATTGAACAAAAACAAGAGAAATATTAGTTCAAGGTTTTATTTTTACTGTTAAAAAAGGAGGTAAAGGGGCTAAATAAGGTATAAATTTCATTTGGCCGCAATTATCGCTAATAGTTTAATATTTCCGACCCATAAAAAACAATTGATTTTGGTCAAATGGTTTTTATTTCTTTGTTTTCTCGTGTTTTCTATTTCAATAGAAAATGGAGGAAATACCAATGATGTGTATCATCACATTGAATTTTTTTTAAAATTTTTATTCGAACGAAATGACGCTATCTATTCTTTCTTTTTATTGTTTATTTAGACAACGCTGGAAAAAGACTCCAAAAAAAGAATTAGACGCCCTTTTCTCATCGCTTTCCCGGGACCCGATGACGTGTTTCACTGAGGCAACGACAAACAACCAATAAGAGCCCTCAGCAGTCTTGGACCAGCTCCATCTGTTGATATTGACTGAAGGAAGGAGAATAAAACGTCAAAGTAGTTTTGAATGGAGTAGGGCGAAGAGAATATCGTTTTAAACGTGATTACACATTTCGAGAAAAATGAGTGGCACCGGACTGCAAAGACCCTCGGGACTTAAACAACCGTCAAAAATCGGAAAAACAGTTCCAAATTCAACGGGCAGACAACCAAGTAAGTGAACAACTTGATATCAACATGTTGCGAAAGAATTTTTCTTTACAATTAAATACACTAAATCACTTAACTAAACTAAAGCAATTCATTTATAACAAAACAAATAACCAAAATTTACATAATTTTCAAATATTCGCTATTAATGACGCATAATTTATCAGTGAATGCATTGTAAGCAAAATGCGAGTGCCAGGACCCAAAAATAGAAGTAAAAAGAACAGAAATAAATAGCTGATTAAGTAAGTCCGAGTTTTTAATGCAGCGTTGAATCATTGCCCTTAATTGCCCAACTCTGCTCGTCATCCGACTCGAGTGGAGGAATCAAACACTCGACATTTGGATGCTGCGTGGGAGCGATAAATATAGTTAATTCGACACTTTCTAGTGTGTTTGTGGACGTAATTTTACAAGTTATTGACGAGGTGTATGTACACAAGTGTTATGGAAAGTGTAAACAGTGTGGGAATGCTTCCAGGGTCGAATCAAATCGAAGTTACACCTGTTTTCTTGTAATTGGGATGATAAATCCTGGCCTCACCCTTTAATTTAGTTTTTGGGGGAGAGAAAACAATCGAAGTGAAATAAATTTATTCATTTTTTGACATTTTTCCAATGGAAAATACTGATGAATGACGTAAAAACCAGTTGTATAGGCCAATGCAAATTACTTGCCCTTTTTGGCAGTTACTCACATCAACTTGACACATATTTAAATAAAGAGTAAATAAAAACTGGTTTTAAAAAAGTTTATATAAAAAATTAATGGTTAAAAAAGCGAGCGGTAGAAAAGGGTTAAAGGAAGTGCATCTGAGTTGAAAGATGTTAATTAAGATATTAAGGAAGCGTCGTAAAGAGTAAATGAGGTCGGTCACGGATTTGTTTCAGTGGAAATTAACTAATCGAGCCTTTATTTGGTAAATTAACAAATTAATTATAAACTAATTACGACTTGGTGATGAAATGTGAATATTTTTTCACACGATGTTGCTTGCTGAGCTTCTTTTCTCGCTTTGTGATTTATGATTTGTTAGTGAAGCGAGAAGTGTTATGCATGAGCATGTTGTGTTCTAATAGATGAATCTGAGAAGATTTTTGGCGATTTTTCCCATTCGTATGCTTTAACCAGCGCCATTTTCACCAATGATGATTGGCCCATGAGGAAAAAAATATCAGGTATTCAACGGAATAAAAAAATAAATTTTAAATAAATAAAATAAAATAAAAAACACAATATTACGAAATAACTAAAATTTCAGTAAAATTTCAATAAATTAAAAAACAATTTTAATAAAATTATTTTTTTCAGGGAAATTTAAATTCCAATTGATTCTAATTCAATTTTTTGTTGCTTTTTAGATGCTAGTCTCGTGTTGACGGAAAACACAGATGATTTCATCATCGGAGACCGAGTGTGGGTTGGCGGAACCAAGGGAGGCCACATTCAATACATCGGAGAAACGCAATTTGCACCGGGAGAATGGGCTGGAGTTGTTTTGGACGAAGCGGTCGGCAAAAACGACGGCTCGGTGGCCGGTGTTCGATATTTCATGTGCGAACCGAAGCGAGGAGTTTTCTCTCGGCTCACCAAACTGAGTCGCGAACCGATTCAACACTTGATTGATGAGGAAAAGGAGGCAGAAGCGATTGCAAGAGCAAACGGATCGTCTTCGGGCCGCAATTCACCGCTCCTGACTCGCGCTGCTTCTCCAGTTACGTCGCTCTCGAGCGTGGCGAAACGGTTCGACTCGACTTCATCACCGCGAGGATCCAATTCGAATTTATCAACGGGCGAAGGGCCACTCAAAGTGGGAGTTCGGGTTCTCGTGCAGAGCGCTAACGGCACGAAAACAGGAATTCTCCGATACTTGGGCTCTGCCGATTTCGCTACGGGCGAGTGGGCGGGAGTCGAATTGGAGGAACCGCTCGGGAAAAATGATGGTTCCGTGGCCGGAAGGAGGTAAAAGCGATATAAATAAAAGGAAATTTTAAAGTTTAACTAACGATTAATCGATTTTTTCAGGTATTTCACGTGTAAATCGAAGTACGGATTGTTCGCACCGACGCACAAAGTGACCCGTATTCCCGGTACGCCTTTGGCGAAGCGTGTGTCGACTTCCACGCGACCGACTCTGGTGTCGGGACTCGCACGACGCACCGGGAGTCACGAATCCCTGAATTCGTCGATAAGTTCTGCGTCCAATACGGCTCGTGCGGCGAGGGTAAGACTGGGCATCACGTCTCTCTCGCCCCAGGTATTGGAAGAATCACTAAAAGGGTTATTGGAGTAATGGGATGCTGCCGATTCTTTTCTTCTCCGACTAAATAGCTTTTCATCTTCTCTGGGCGCGAGAAAGTGATGCTTGTATTCTTCATGTTTGTTTATTTAGTTTTTCTTTTCTGTTTTTTTAAAAGAAGAAGGTTATTTCCCGCATCCATGTCCCAATATCCAACCCTGTTTATTTTAAATTTGTTTATGTTTGTGGGAAATGAAAATATTTTGTTTTTACGTAAATTCTTTTCTCTTTTTAGAAAACGCCGTTGAAAACCAGTGTCCGTCCAACTTTGGGAGCTACACAAAATGCCATGCAAGTGAGTTTCGGTTTTTTTTAATCAAAGTTTAATTTGGTTTGGCAATTTACTGACATAAACACGGCTAGACAATAAATTAACTGTCAACGAACTGCTTGAATCTTTTTTTTTTTCACCTAACAAATTTATTTTTTCCTCCTCTGACTTTTTCTTGATTTATGGTTTGGTGGTTGAGATTCTCCTCACGATTTCATTCTGTGCATTAATTTTTTATTCAAAATGAAAAAATAATATCGGAATACTTCAGCTGACGATTTACAGCTTCGGTGTCTTTGCCGTTCACTTTTTGCCGTTTTTTTTTGTTAATTTTCTTTCATTTTCATCAGGAGCTTCAGCTTCGCATATGAATTGCCACAGGATTTCAAAACCGTTTGAACTCTTTCCTGATGAATCTCCACCATCATTTTAAAAAAATTTTCCTTGTGTTTGTGTTTAATTCCTCAAATTTGTCCAAATTTGTGCAGCTTTTTTCGTTTATTTCATTCACTTGATGTAATTTTGCATGCGGTTTTTTTATTTTCATTGTGTTTATCTCTTTGTGGTCATCTCAACCCTTATTTCATTTAGTTAATAGTTTGATTGGTTAATTTTTTTATTTTTGAAAAAAAGTCAAATCTAGTTTGTGCTATGTTGGGTGGTTGCCTATCCAAATTTAAATTTTAAATTTCAATTAACCTTGTGAAAGAAGATGACCATGAAGTGATATTTGCATTCTTAGTATTGTATTTTATCACTAGATTTCACTAGTATTTGCCACATGCATGCAATAAATATAAATATATATATTTTATGTATTATAAACTAGAAAATTATTTTTTTAGATGAATTTTGCATGATTAAATAGCCATTAGATCAAATAATATTTTTATAATTGTTTTTATTAATTGGTGATTGTAATGTTGGTTAATGTATTGTTATGAGTAGAATTATAAATAAAGATGTTAATAATGTTATTTTAGTTGGTTATTTTTTAAGATTTTCAAAGATGTGTTTTCTAATTGTTTTTATATTGAAATAGGAAGCTCTTAAGGAAAAAGAACAGCACATTGAGCAACTACTGAAAGAAAGGGACATGGAAAGAGCAGAAGTGGCCAAAGCAGCTGTGCAAGTCGAAGATGTGAATATTGTAAAGTGTTGTAGAGAAATAGATTTTGTTATGAAATTGTGTGTTTAGTGTGAAAGGAAGTTAAATGCAATGAAAAATGAGCATCAAGCGCAGACGGAGGAAGCTGAAAAGAAGTTGGCGAGGTTCCGCACGATAGCGGAGAATGCGGAACAGCGACGGAAAGAGTTGGTATCGCAATTGGAAGAAGAGAGGAGGTTCGTTACCTCTGATGAAATTTGATTTTGTTTACATCGATTGATATTAATTATAGGAAGGTTGAGGATTTACTGTTCCGAGTTGAAGAGGAAGCGATTTCTAAGGGAGATTTGGAGGTGAATATTAAAGTAGTGACTAAATATATTAAATCATCCTTTTTCACTGAGAAGTTGCAATCTTTATCGTATTTTTTTCCACTCGATTTCGTTTTAAATTGCAGCGAAATGCACATTTATCACGAGTGAGTACATAGAGAGTGATCTCTAGTTGCTATTTAGCATGTCTCGAATTCCCGATAGCATGTGCCTTCATTTTGCACGTTGCACGATTTCATTTTTTTATTTTTTTACTTTTCTTTCCTATTTTTCAATATATAAATTTTCCAGACTGCTACGGAGGTCGATGCGCAAAAGATTAAACAGTTGGAATCGTCTTTAGAAGATGAAAAGAAACGATTTCAAACATCTGAATCGAATTTACGGAAGGTAATTTGAGAGGAATTTGTTTTTAGGGTTGAAATGTTATTTTTGTGTTTATATAGACGCAAGATGTTATTAATAAATTAAAAGATGACATAGAGCAGCTGAAAACTCAGTTGAGGGTGTCGGAAAGTAATGTGATGCAGTTACAGTCTACAAAAGTAAGGGGGAGTAAAAAAGTTGGGTATTTAATTAAGTTTTTTGAGTGATTTATGGATTTTTTAGGAAGAAGTTGGTGAACAGGCGTCGCACACTGCCAATGAACTCAGCAGGCAGGAAAAAAAGGTTTCAGATTTACAAGCGAATTTGGAAAGTAAAAATAAAGAAATTCATGAATTGAAGAGGGAGATAAAGAAAATGGTTGTGATTAAATTAAAAGAGTTTTTCGAGTTGTTTATGAATTTGTTTGTGTTTAGGAAGAATCAGTGGAAGATAAATTAAAGAAGAGTGAAAATTTACAGAATCTTGTTGATAGTGAGTATTTTTATAGTCTTCTTTTCTAAGAAATAAACTTTGAATGCAATTTTTTTTCTTTCTCTTTTTTTTTCTCTTTTTTTCTTTGCTTGCGTTTTTTCCGGCTTTTTCCCCTTTTTTTTCTTTCTTTTTTTGAATTTTTTTTCTTCCTTTCTTAAGATTTGACAACTAAATTAAAAACCAGTGAAGAAGGTGGTAAACGTTTTCAGCAGGAACTGAAAACGTTGCAGCTGAATTTTTCAGATACCCAACGCAAACTCGAGGCATCTGATCAGAGGATAGAGCAGGCTAACAAGCAAAAAGGGAAATTGGTAGTGTTTCCATTTTATTTTTGTTACTTTGGCATTAATTTAGTTTTTTTAGGAGCAAGACATAGCTGATCTAATGAAAAATAAAGGAAGTAGTTCGGAGCAATTGAGTAAAATGAACGACGAGCTTCGCCAGAGAGAGAGGTTGACAAAACTATTTTGTTCTCATTCCATTAATTAAATTTATATTTATTTTCCCAGTTCGTTGGAAGATTTGCACTCGAAATTACAGAATTCTAGTCAACAGGTAGCAAAGCTGCAAGATACATTAGAACAAGTGCATCAACAGGCTAAGCAGGAAAGCGAAGTGGAAAGTAATAAGCACAAAGATCAGCTTGATATTCTCAATGCCCAAGTCCATAATTTGGTAAATTTCTCCACTTTAACACAAAATTTGCAAATAATTATACTTTGCAAACTACTTTTTCAATGCAGACAACTGAATTGAAACGTATGCAAACCAAAATGCAGCAAAAGGCTCAACTGCATGACACAGAATTGGAACAGTACAGCCAGAAGAAAAATTCAGAGATTAAAGAACTGAAATGTGAAATTGAAAGTCGCGATTCGCAAATTGGAATGCTCTCGCATCAACTCAGAGATGTCCGAAGACACGTCCAAGACTTGGCTCAACGGAATCTACAAGAAACTCAAAGCTTGGAGGAATCGATTGCAAAAATTAGATCCGATCACGAAACATTGCAAATAGAGAATAAAGAGGTAACTTTTTTTTTCATTTTCGTGTCTGATGTCATAAATAAGGGTCACAAATATGTTGTAAAATGGAAAATTAATTTTTTTCCTGCAGACGAGTCTGCTTAAAAACCAGCTGGAGCAGAGAACCCAGCATTTAGAAACCGAAAATGAAAAACTCCGCAATCAGTATAAGTTGAACGAAATTGCTGTCAGAGACAGGGACGCAAAGCTCGTAGAGCTGACTGCCGAGACTGAAAGGTTAAGGCTTGAATTTGGCAATCATCGGATGGACTTGAAAAAGAAATTAGCTGAAAATCAATTGGAGGAACAAGCCATACACGACATGAGACAACAAATGTGAGTTCAGTAAACCCATTAAGTTTTAATTGGGTTAAATTATTTAATTATTTCAGAGAAATGCAGAGTAAAGTTATCGACGAGTTACAAAGCACTTTAGCGCAAACGGAGAAAGAAAAGGAGGAATTGGAGGAAACATTAAGAAAATTCGAAGCGCTTCAATCACAACATTCACAAGTATAATAATCATTTTAAAAAATAAAAAAAATTGAAGAGTAAATTCGAAAAAATTTAAATTTTTAGTTGGAATCGACATCGAGTGGACTGAAACAGCAAATTCGTGAAATGAAACACAAGTGAGTTTAGCGCGAGTGGTGTATTTGGTTGAGTTCATCATCCACCCATTCGTTTGCACTACCAATTTCCCTCCCTCACCAAATTTTTTCTTTTTTTGTGCTGCGATCTCTTATTAAGAAGGACGTCGAATGCCAAGCCCTCCAAATTCATCCGTCCAGTTCATTTGGGTTCCTTCTAATCTATTTTATCAAAATGATTTCCTTAATATATATTTTATTTTCATTCCTTACTAACAGCTAAATTTTGTAAATAAAAGAAATTGATGGACTCAGCTGAACAGTATTTATGTGAAAAACAAAGAACGAAAAAAAAATGTTTTCAGACTCAACGAAGTAGAGAGCGAAAGAGCTTTGTTAGACAAGAAATTGTCTGCCAACGAGGTCTTTTTGAAGAAAAAAGAAGAGGATTATAAGAAACAAGTAATTTTAAGTGATAAAATTTATTTTTAGCTGTTAACTCTGGTTTCAGTTGTCCAAGATCCACGTGGATAAAAAGAATAGCCAAGTGCAGGAATTGGAACAGGAAAAACTACAACTCAACAATAAGATCGTCGAGTTGCAGGTGGCCCTCGAAAGAACCAAGGATAATGTTTCGTCGACAGATTCGGTAGTTGATCTTTTTAAGGAAGAGAAATTAGCAGCTGAAGGACAGGTTGAGTTAGAATTTTGGTTTGTTGAATTTATACTTAATAAAAAAAATTTATTTTAGGTCGAGTTTCTAAATTCGGTCATCGTAGACATGCAAAAGAAGAACGATCAACTGCAAGCGCGGATACAGGCTTTGGAATCGCCGTCGCTGAGCGACGATATTAATTTGTGAGTGAATCGTGAAATTGAGGAATTTCCTGTTTTGAGAGTTTTAATTCGTTTTCAGAAATGGGATTAAAACACCGGTTGTTTTGCCACGATTGTTTTGTGATATTTGTGACGTGTTCGATTTACATGACACGGAAGATTGTCCGAGACAAGCGTCACCCGATTCTCCACCATCGACCCACCATCACGGTAATAGGAATCAAGTTCGTCCATATTGCGATATATGTGAAGGTAATTCATTAAAAAAAAATTTTTTTTTTTTTAAACTTCAAATTGATTTATTAATTTTTTTTCAGTGTTTGGTCATTGGACGAATCAGTGCAACGATGATGAAATGTTTTAATACATTCCAGCTTTCTAATAGGCGGAAAATTCAATTTTAAAGCAATAAACTACTGGCGATTTGTGCATTTTTATTAAATGATTGTTTTTATGTAAATTAAGGATTTATAAATACAGATCTATGCACGCTTGTAATTGTTAAATGATAAATAGCATATCAGTCCTTGATGTTTTATGTGTAAAGTTACAAATGAATTATTTTTCCTCTTCTAATAAATCAAACTTGTTCGTACTTGTGTTGTTTAATCGACTTCTTTCTTCTCGCGTACTGCCTCTTTGAATCTTTCTTCGAGTAAAGATAATTCACTCATCAGATCCGTTATGGCGTTCGTGAAAGCTTCTTGGGGTGAATAATCGGGTGTCGTTTGTAATCTGATTACAATTTTGTGTTCCAGAGGATGAGGTACTTTATAACCAGCAAATAAAACGTTTGGATCTTTCAACAATTGGCTAAAAATAAAAGATATAAATGTTAATTTTTTAAAATATTTTTAAAGTTGAAATTAATATTTACTATCGGATCATGTTTCCAATTGTGTGATCTTCCTTATTCACGGTAAATATAGCAGCATTGGGAACTTTTGTATCTTTTTCAATTATTATTCTGAAAAGCAATCAATTAATCTTGGACTAACAATACCAACAACACAGTACAATAGTACAATGCATAATTAACTTCTTACTTTTTTTCTCCTTCAAATAATAAAAATGATTCGAATGTCGGTGGGGCGTTCATATTTCTAGTTTAAATGACAACAACTAGATAAATTAGTTCTACTTCACGAAAAAGCAAGCTATGTCAACTCATCTGAGAAATAAATCACGCTGTCGCCATTTGCAAAACACAATAGCACGTGACAGTGAACGACAAGAATCGATAAAAACGTTGTTAAAATTCATTTTAATACAATAAGAATTATCTGTTACTATTTACTTCAATGTAACATTGATTTAATTTCTTAACGAAAGCCACTTCGTTTACAACAATATTTTGGCGGGATTTTAATCTTTACTGACGTAATTTTACAACAACTTTAATACACGCGGTGCCCGAAACATGACGTCATTTAAAGTATAATTAGAAACAGACGACAGTAGTTTGCTGCGCTGCTTGACTGTTTGGCGGAAATAGGTGAGTGATCTTCTAACCCTAATTCGTACCCTAACTCTTGTTTGGTGGCCTCGTTCAAATGTGAGAAGTGAACTTGTTGTTATGATAACTATGAATTGTTGATGCATTCACACGTTTTTTATGCAAGACTTAATTTATTTTTGACAGACACCAACAACAACGGTATGGCCCACGCGTACACTGCTCTCAGTAGGGCACAATTAGCTTTTGATTATTTGCACACGAATTCGTGAGTACATTTTAATTTCTATTAAATAAATGCAGTTTATTAATTTCATTTTTCAGTTGCATTTTTTTCATGCATTACTAACGTTGCAACTGACAATAAATTATTGTTATTTTAACTAATATAAAATAAAGTGCAAATTAACGACACATTTGAAAACACCTGTGTGAATGTTTTAAAGCAAATATAATTTGGTTTAATTAAAATTTTTCTCAGAGACACTTAAAAAAACGTATCTGTTATTCGTCGTCACCATAACAATATTGATTTCGAATTACACTAAACTTCATTTGCCTTTGTTTACAAGTTTCTCAAGAAAACACAATTTTTTGAATTTCAGAACGTCGCATGAATTTTTGTTTGGAGCATTAGCTGAAATCGTCGATAATTCGAGGTACTTTCTTTTAGTTGTTTGTTTATCGTATTTTTAGATTAGTCTCTTGACATTTATTAATGAACGAGGGTTTGGTCCGTGACGGTGCTAAAAGAACCGCAATTAATCGAATAAATATGATACCGTTTATAATTTTTTTTTAAATTTTCTTATAGAGATGCTGCTTCTAAAAACTTGGATATTTATACAGGTATTTCTTTTGTTTTACTCAAATTTCGTGAATTTAATATATTATTTTAAAAATTATTCAGTTCCCGATGACAATCTTCGAGGTGGAACGATGTTATACTTTTTGGATGATGGAGAAGGGATGGATCCCAGTGAGTTTTTTTTATTTTTATAAATTGCTAATTGCAAATAAATTTAATTTTAATGTGTTTTGTTTTCTAAAGCCGAAACTGCTAATGTCATTACGTTTGGTCTGTCGCATAAAAAGGCGATGGATTCGACACAAATTGGGCAATATGGAAATGGCTTAAAATCGTAAGATAAAACTAATCATCACTTGAATTTCGTTTGATTTTTAATTCATTTTTAGTGCGTCAATGCGTATTGCAAATGACATGATCGTATTTACCAAAAAGAAGGAGTTCATGACATGTTTAATGCTCTGTCGTACTTTTCATGAGGAAGAAAAGATCAAAGAGGTGATAATTTTTATATTTAAAGTCTTACTTTTTTATTGTAATTTATTTTCATAGGTGATAGTGCCATTGCCATCTTTTTACGTAGAAAGTAAAAAACCAAACTATACTGGAAAAGGAAAAGGAATAAGAGAGAAGGTTAGTTGAAAGTTCTTTAATGTACTGTATTTTTAAATTTAAAAAAAATAATAATGTTTGTTTGGTTTTGTGTAGCATGATTTAGAAATGGGTTTGATTTTGAAGTATTCTCCTTTTCACACCGAAGAGGAATTTTTTAAACAGTTTGACTCAATCTCCCAATCTGGAACACTCGTCATTCTTTATAATTTAAAATTATTGGATAATGGATTAACTGAATTGGATTTCATTACCGATCCCGAAGATATATTGATTGCAGGAATTGACCTTACTGTTGAGAAAAAGTAATGGATTTATCATTTTATCATTTTTCTTATTTTACTTATAAATATAATTTTTTTTAAATTAGTCTTGTACCAGAGCGATATTCACTTAGAGCGTTCGTCGCACTTCTGTATTCAGATCCGCGCATGAAAATCCATATTCAAAAGAAAAAAGTTCGACTGTATCGTTTTGTTACTAATTTATTTAAGCCTCGTTCCTACACATATACGTCGGCGCGTTTCAAAACTAGGTCTAAGAACGAAGCTAATAAGGCTGAATTGGAGTACAAAGCAGGTAAATAATATCGAAATGAATGTAATATAATCAAGATGAAATTTGATATATATTATATTCGCAGCCAAACAGAAGCTCGTCGAAGCCGAAGGCCGAGCAAAGTAAGTCGCAAATTTTAAACAAAAAAAATTTTACTGAGTAAATTTTGAATTTTTTTTTGTATTCAGAGAGATGGAACGGACGGTGCTACAATCAAATACATCAAAAAACGATCGAGTAAGTTATCTTTTTACTCGTTTTTTTAAAGTAAACTCGTTAATCTGTTACTATTTTAGGCAAAATTGAGAACCCTTCAAGTTGCAGTAGATGAGTTGAAGGTTGAAGTGAGAAATAAACAAACAATTGCAGATAAGAAGCAAAGGTATTAGCAAAATTTGATTTTTCTGTGCTTTTCTAACAAATTTTTTTGTTAGGTTTATGAAAGATCCTAAGACGTTGAATTTTATTTTCGGGATTCATTTGAACAATCGAAAGTTTGATGGTTTCTTTATTTATAATTGTAATCGATTGATCAAAATGTACGAGCGCGCTGGACCTCTCTTAGAAAATAGAGAGTAAGTATTAAATATATTTTTGTTTTTAATGTGATACAAATATCTTTCTTTACAGGAACCGTGGAGTAGTTGGTATTGTTAATGTTCCTTATCTTGTTCTTGAGCCGACTGCGAACAAACAAGATTTTACAGATGCCAAAGAGTATAGACATTTATTAAAAGTTATGGGTGAACACATGGAGCAATATTGGAGAGATGTCGAATTAGGTTTGGTTTTTTGAAAACTTATTATTATATTATGGGGAAATATATGTATTTTTGTAATAATTTAGGTCATCATACTGTGGAATTATTCTGGGAAGCTTTTGGATATCCATCTGATAATTGGGAGACAATGCCATCGATGGATCCAAAATATCTGGGCAGACGGGCAAGAGAATCAAAGATTTGTCTTCAATGCGGTAAGTTAAATATGGGAATTAATTTTAAGAATTGAATTGATGTAAGATAAATTACAGATCTCTGCTTAAAATGGCGTATAATACCGTATGCATCTAGTAATGCCGGGAAGGTGTTTCCAGACAACTGGATTTGTTCAAACAATCCTGATTCTGCAAGAAATAGATGCAATAGTCCAGAGGAAAAGTTAATTGTTCCCGAAGGAAAGTTCCAGAAAATGGAAAAGTCGAGAGAAGAATTAGACTCCGACATTAATGATAAAATGAAGAGACTTGAAGAAAAGAAGAAAATAATAAATCAGCGAGACTTTGTGACCTCGTCGAGATCTGCCAAGTCCGTGATGGCCGAGGTGGCACAGAGAAAAGTAGACATGGCAGGACGGTCCGTGGAACCCGGGAGAATTTTGGAGACGAGACCAAAGTCGCCCGAAACGCCGAAGTCAACAGAATCTGTTGGAAGATCTCCCGAACGGGGTAGAAAGTCACCATCAGAGTCGCCTAGAAGACGTTTTCCGCGTCCAGAGGAGAGAGAAACAGAATCTCTTGCCTCGAAGAGAAAAGTAACGAAATGAAATATTAATTGGACTTTAATTAATTGATTTTATTTTATACAGCGAGTTAGCAGCAACCGAAATTCAACTGATTCGACTAATGACGACGACGTTCGTTTTGTACCGCACTATCATCGCAGTCCTCGCAAAAAGAAGAAATCTACGTGGGATCACCATCCTGGGGACAGCAATAATAGTAGTGAATCGAATGCTGTGGCCACCGACGATTGGTGGCCGGAGTTGAGTGACGACGAAATGGAAGTACCAACTACAAGTAATTTTTGTTTTTGATGTGAAGTTAAAAGTTGTTGGTAAATTTGGTTACTTTATGCTATATTAGTTGAGGTTGGTTCGAGAGTAGAGATAAACGTTCGCGATAAGTGGTACGTTGGTACTGCATTAAAGAAAAATGGACCGGATTTTATTGTTAGGTTGGACAAATTACCTTCGGCGAAACATGACAAAAGGTATAATAACTCTTTTTATAAATAAAAAATATTTTTATTTATTTTCTTTTTTTCTTAGGATAAATCCCAATAGCGATAAAATACGGATGGCGCAGGTAAGTCGATTTAAACTAGTCTAAAATTCAAAATTGAATAACGAGTTTATCTATTAGGTGCCACAAAGTGACAAGGTACAGCAAGAAATGCCGTCAAGTTCCACGGCAAGCAACGGTTCGCACCACAACACGGATGAATTGTTGGAACAACTGAGCCGCTGTTTTAAGTAAGTCGAATTTTGCTGATAAAACATACTTGAAATTGGTGGTTTGTTTAATGTTATTTTGTGTCATTTCCACTAATCGTCAGTATCATTCTTAGAACATGTCTGCATTTTTTTATGCCTCCTAAGTGGCACATGTCAAAAGATAAGATACAAAATCTATCCAGAGACGAATTGTTGTCATTTCCGTTTGACGATTTTTTCAAGAAATACGAGGATGGATTGCGAAATGTGAGAATTTAATTTAGGGTGAAATAAAAATGAATTAAAATCAAAATTTGTGTATAGCTTATAGCGGGATTTCAGGAAGAAGCTTACGGGAAGGCGGAAGAAGCAAAGGAGGCAAAGAAAGAGGCGGAAGATGCTAGAGCGAAACTTAAGCACACAAATCAACTCATCGCACGTTTACTGAACTCGATACACGATGTAAGGAAATAAGAAATTAAATGAAACAATTTTACAATTTAATTTTTGTTTTTGTTTTTCAGGAATGCAATTTGGACCCGGAGGCCGATAGCGATAAAGTGGACGAATTGCTGCAAGCTTGCGTGGCTCAAGCCGAAATGCCGTCCACTCAACCCGACCAAGTAACTACTAGCAGCTTATAAGCATTTTAATTTTAAAAAATTTAAATTATTCGCCGAACGTAAGTCGAAAAATTATCAGCTTGGGTCTCAAATTGTAGATTGGGGTCTAAGTGTAAATTTTTGGGTATCGAATTCATTTCCAGAGGGAAAAATCATTCGAAAATCATCACTGTATAATACATTATTTGACATAGTATGTTCCATTTTCCATTTTCCATTTTCATACCGAGTACAAATATTAATTTTTCATTTGACAATCTTTTATAGAGTTAAAAATAAAAGTTAATAGTTAAATTTGTTTTTTTACAATTTTGTATGTAGCTCAAGTAATAGCTGTGAATTGTAACAAATGAATCCTACAAGATTTTGTGGTTTAATCGGTTTTGTATGTTGGTGTCGTTTAACATTAATAAATTTTTGTTCTCCATTCACGAGGTCTTGAGTGTGGGTGTGAGGGCTTAACGAGGGGAATGTGGACCTTGGGGACGGGTCCGGCGCCGATGCGCGCGCCAGACTGGCTTCCCCATTGTCCAGAAAACCGGCGAATAGGGGATTGACTTTGTCAATTACCCCTTTATCTTTTGCACATGTGAAAACGAGGGCATTCACTTAATAGGGCTGGCGCCTTCTCACCGGTGGGTCTCTGTCCCACAGGGTTCAGCCAGTCTGGCATTTAGGCGTGGATTTATCATCGTTTACTTATTTGCTCGTTTTAAGTTGCGTCGTTGAATAAATTTGACGAATTTTGAGGGGGATTTGAAGGAAAGTGGTGGAAAATGCGGTGTTTTCGTGTTTGTACGGTCCAACTGTTGACACCTTTGATGATCGGTGAGATAAGAGGAGGCGCCAAGAACCGATGGGGGGAAGACAAGGGATGGGGGTGCGAAGCCGCCCCCGCGTCGCCTACCGTGGACACAAGCGGTGAGTTGAAAGGAACATAGACGCCACTCGACTTGCCCCCTGGCCTCTTCTGGCCGCCTCTTGACCATGACCAAACCCATATCGCTTGTGTTTCTAAACCCCCATCTTCATTCTCGTGCGTGCCATGAGCAGTGGTCAGTCTGTGGACATGCATCCTTCGTTTGGTACTCATCTTTTACCGCAAAGTGACCCATCACCCTGCCGATGCGGGTCCTGTTGCGGGGGTAGCGATCTAACTGCCGTTACAGCAAGTTTGGATAATGCGGACATGTGGAAGGAGTTCGAAGGGTTCGGAACGGAGATGGTCATAACCAAACTTGGCAGGTAAGAATTTTTTTTCTAATTTTTTTTGTTTTTATTTTTTTTTAAATTAATTTTTATGATTTTTAGGCGACTTTTTCCTGCTCTTAAAGTCAAATTGCAGGGACTTAATCCCGATGCTAAGTACTGGTTGTGGGTCGACGTTGTGCCGTTAGACGCACTCCGTTACAAATTTGTTAACGCAAGTTGGATGGCGGTAGCAGGTGCCGAGTCTCACTGCCCCACGCGGCATGTTCACTGCCAGAGATGGTTATTGGGCAAAGAATTAATGAAGGAACCGATCACGTTTCAAAATTTAAAGTTGACTAACCAAAGAGATACGACGGATTCTAATCAGGTAAGAAAAAATAAATAAATTATTTTTAATTTGTTTTAATTTCCGATTTTTTTTGTAAACAGATTATTCTCAATTCGATGCACAAATATCGTCCACGCGTTCACGTGACACCTGTCGATGCACCCGAATGTACTTTAACTTTTACGTTCCCAGAAACTGTTTTTATGGCTGTTACAGCTTATCAGAATAAAAATGTAAGTAATTATCTTTATTAGATTCCAAGAATTTTTTTTAATGTATTTTTTATTAGATTGTGAGGCTTAAGATTAATAATAATCCGTACGCTAAAGGATTCAGAGACGCGAAAGGCTCGCAGGAGTGTTTAGAAAAGTAATTAATACAAATTAATTATTCATTACTCGAAACTAAATGTCTTTTAATTACAGAAACAAAAAACGGCAGGTGGAAGACGATGATTTAGAATTAGAGAAAAAGGAAAACAAAAGAATTCCCCAGTTGCTGAACTGGAAAAAACCAGAATTGTTCCAACTTCCTGCGACAAACTGTTGCTACCCATCATTCACAACGCCCACATTGTCGTGGCAAAACGAAACGCCGTTGTCAACGCCAATCAGATATTCCTTTCCTTTTCCCATTTTTAACGCGTGGCCTTATTACCATCCGTTTAATTGTGTCGCTTGCAATTTAATGGCCAGGTAGCCAAGGCAACGATTTTTTATTTCTTCTGGTCAACAAAATAAGTGCAATATAATATAATTAATATGTTTTTTAAATGTGAATAAATGATACTAATTTTAGGATGAAGGAAAATTATATTTAATTACAAAAGAAAAAACAAAATTGCAAAAGATTGCGGGTGAACAGTAATTTTCAAGCGTACACAATATGAGAAAAACTGTTTGATTTAAAATGACACAAAATATTCATCACAATTGAACTTTTGATTGAAAACAATTGAATTCTAAGCCTAGTTACCAAGTACAGCGAAATTAAAGAAGAAAAATTGTGCAATGCTGATCAAGTGGAGTCGGACAAATATTGACACATTAATGAGTATACAGTACGCAAATGGCGACGTGCCAAGAAGAGAAGGAAAAAATAGTCAGTGCACCTTCTAAAAAGTATTGCTACGGTCTATTATGCTGTTTAATTCACTTTTTAATATATTTATTTGTTAAATTTCGTGGCACTGCCACCATTTCTTTGGCACAGGAGGATCTAATACTGAAACCGCCTTGCCGTATGCACTTATTTTAAGTAATTTTACGACTAAAATGTCTTACAAATTCGTTGATTACATGCACTGCATGTGTTCCAAATATTTCTAACTTTACAATCGTTAAATGCCAAACAAAAGAAAAATGCAACTCAAAACACTTCTATTAGACAGCATAAATTTCTGTACACCTTTATAGAAAGGACCCGTTATTTTAAATGGACGACTAAATACTTTATCGTTAAAGAGAAGATACAAGACTCCTAAATATACATACAATTGATAAGTTTTATCCACACACACCATTTGAACTTTACAGTTAACATTATTATTACAATTCAACTCGATTTCCATAATTTTTTTTTCATTTCCCTGATTCGTTCGTGTATTAAGTACAGAAGCTTGATTTTGCCCATCGATCACAACATTTTAACGCGTATTACAGGAAAGTATAATGGAGGACATAATAAGAATGAGAATTGATGATTTTCATTCCATTCTTGATAAAAAAAATTCAAGCTCAAGATGGAAGCTGATGGGTTTCAAAATGGAATGCCAACAGCATTACCACTAAATAAAAGAAAAACAACAATAATAATACTTCGATTAAAATCTTGCCATGAAATGAGACGTAACACACGGGGAAAATCCGTCACTGGCACATCACAGAATTCTGGCCGATTGAAAGTCGGGTTTTCAGCTCCATGGTTTCTTGAAAGATGTGTTCCTTTAGTCTCTCTTTGGGCAAATCGTCCAATTCCATCTCAAATGTGAACGGCTCTTCAGCCACGGGCTGAGAATTTGTAAATTATAACAAATCCCTCTGAATAATTAATCGTTTTCTCTTACCTCATCGGCCGGGTCGTAATATTGTTCGAAGTACTGATGCGCTAACGCTTCCTCGACTGTAATTCGTTTGTTTGGATTAAAAGTCAGCATTTTATCCAACAGATCCAGTGCTGAAATACGTGAGACATTTTAAATGATGTTTTAGTTATTATATTTTATTTTACCTTTAGGATCAGCGTTAGGGTACAGTTTATTCCACGGCATTTTCGATTTATGAGGGAGTGACTGCAGGTAACTACGCGCTTTCTCATTGATTATACTCTGGAGGTCTTCTTGCGACGGAGTGCCCAAGACTCCCAAAATATGATTCAACTGATCCAGGTAATGTTTGCCAGGGAAAATTGGACGATTTGAAAGCATTTCTGCCAGAATACAACCCACGGACCAAACGTCGACTTTAAATTTAGAAAAAAAACCGCTATTAATCACAAACATTTGCACAAACGGTTACTAAATCAAACTTACTCGATTTGGTGTAGCCTTTCGAATTCAGCATGATCTCCGGAGCTCTGTACCACCTAGTTGCCACATATTCGGTCAAAAATCCAGTGTGGTCGTGACCGGGATCTGCCACTCGGGCCAATCCGAAATCACAAATCTGGAATTTTATTCTCAATTAATTTAAAAGCGAGTGACGTAAATTTTAGCTTACTTTTAAATCACACGTAGTATTTAATAATAAATTGCTTGGCTTGAGGTCCCGGTGAAGTGCATTAGCGGAGTGTATGTATTTTAACCCACGAAGAATTTGGTACAGAAAGTAACACACATGATCGTTACTCAGTTTCTGTGTTTTCAACAGTTTGTATAAATCTGTTTCCATTAAACACTGCACAATGTACCTGGGAAATTAAAAAAAAAAAAAACACAGCGGAAATTAGGGTGCGAAGATAATAACGGAAATGGGGTTACGTACACATCTTTCATTTGATCTATTGTAGGTGCTCTGATAACATCTCTTATATCAATGATCTGTTAAGAAATTGCAGTGTAAATACAGCTATTTTTAATTTGAATAGAAAATGAAATCAACTCACATTTTCGTGTTTAAACCGCGTTAATATTTTGATTTCTCTCAAAGTCCTTTGGCAATAGGTTTGATGCTCGAAAGGAGAAATCTTTTTGATTGCAACTTTGGTTTTATTCACATTATCGTAGGCCGATCTGGAAATAAAATAGCATTTTTAAAGAGCACGGATCAAAAGAAGGCCGCCGCTCGTTGCAGGTGGTTGATAAGTTGCTATAAGCCGAGGATTTCACTCGCGAATGTTTCGGCTATTAATCATGCAAAATCCTTTTAACATAATGCAAATAATTCCTTTTGTCGGTGTGCAGCGGTTATCAAGTGTTAGTAGTCATTCATCAGTGTTAAGTTTGTTTTTTTACGCGCTTTTAAATGCCAAGGTGCAAATATGCAAACTGTTGAACATGGCTGATGCTAAGAAGCCGCTCTTTGCTTTTCTCGCGATGGCGTGGGAAAAATAGAAAAAATCAATCATCTTACACAACCATTCCGTATGCACCTTCCCCAATGTACGCTAAATTAGTGTATTGCGGTCCTACTTCGAAAACTTGACCCCGAACCACCTCTGTAACTCGTTCGCTATTATCTGCCATCGCCATTTTGTAGTAATTTATGTTTAGAACTTCGGATAGCGGATATCCGCAGAGCCCGCCTGCTCAAACCTTTCAACTGCGCATGCTCGTGGACTTAGTCGGTTTTTCTTAAATTCAAAAATAAATTCTATTTAAATAAATTATCTCATAATATCAGAAATGTTGGCGTTTCGTACTCCATTTTAAATGTTGTAATGATCACTAGTAGTGTCCCACTGTAAAAATTATTAGTAAAATTATTATAACCTGTTTAAACATAAATTTTAATTATCAAATTAAATAAAACGGTGTCAGTAGACTAGTGGTTAGCACACTCACCACTGGACCTTAAATGCTGGATGTAAATCTAGCTAATATGTGATTTTTCGGAGCTTAGTTGATAAAGATAATATGAATTGATTCTTCTTTATAAATTTGCTGTTATATTTTTCTTTTATATTTGTTGTAGTCTCTAGATTAAATTCAAAACATAAATAAAGAAATAGAATGAGAAGAATTTTTTTTAATATACAAGGAGAGGAAATTATTTATTATTCTTTTTAAAATAAGTAAAGTAAATTAGAAAAAAAAGACTACAGTTAAAAATATATCAAAACAATTTAGAATTTTTTTTTTTTTTTTTAATTTTAGGTTTTTTTAGTTTTGAAAAAATTGATGTTTCGTGACATTTGTATCAAATTTCCACCTAAAAAAAAAAAACAAATATTATTTGTGTAATTGGAGACGCCTAGTGTCAGTCATAAAAAACAGATCGTGTAACCATGGTTACAAAAAATATTGCGCTAACTTAATTAGCTCAAATTTATTTTTCTGATAAAGTACATCGTTATTTCATACAGCAATAAACTTTTATGTCTCGCAAACAAAAATGTCCCCAATTTAACATTCATCATTTACAGTTACAATTTATCCATTTATCATTCGAAGAACGAAACTTTTAAATTACCCCAACACAACAAATTCGCAACAACATTACTATAATTTATTTACAAACAATCGTTTCAGGGCCATAAAAAATTACTTTTGAGATCAAGACAGTTAAATAAATAAATAAATAAATAAAATCGTACAGTGCTGCCAACTGGCGATTACATCGGTCACGTCCTGCAACGCAGAGAATTCAATTCTACTATGACAACCTGACTTTTCACGCATTTTTAATCCCATTTATCGAGCACAGCGTTAATGTTCGCAAATCGAATCGAAAAAAATTAATCGGAAAGTAATCGGAGAGTGCGCCGTGACGTCGTGACACCGTTAATGGTAAAAGACGCAACGATCAGAGAGACTTCGGAGGGAGCCAACAGCTGGCTTCCTGTTTTGATTCAGTTAGGCCTAAAACCTTTGTGAGGGCGCATTGCAGTTAACGAGGTAATTTTTAACCGTTCTCGCTTTTCGAACGCGATTAACACAACTTGCAAATTCCTTAGCAAATATCAACACGACTGCACCCGATTGACGTTAAGACGTAATATTGGCAATCGAACGTAAACTGTTTATTGCGTGCAGTAATTCGAGACTTGTGCATATTTTGCAACGTTGTGTCATGGGATTAAGGAGAAGCAGCGTAAATATCGCTGTTTTTCGTAATAAATTGCGACAGATTCGACTGTTATGTCTGCGTAAAAAAGATTTGGAGTGTGCCCTTGGGTATCTGCGTTTGTTTATTCGATAAGTCAAAGGCCAGGAATTATCGATAACTGCGGTTTTTTACGCTGATAACGTGTTGTTTGGTTTATCTTGTTTTTCTTGCCCCGTTTTCCAAATATTTACAATTTTCGAACTCGAAATTACGCTTTCGGTGACTCAATTTCGACTCATTCCCGCCGGATCCTTTGTCTTAGTCGAAAATGACTCGAAAATGACTCACCTAAGTAAATCCAACGGACAAACCGTTACGAGAAAAAATTGAAAAAATTAACCAAATCTTTAACTCGTCGTTTGATCGATTTCCTTCTGGGAACGCGAAATTAAATTATCATTTTTATGATTTTCGAGAAAAACAAAAATATTTGGAAAAATAAATCTGGGAAATTCAAATCGTATTTTAATGGTGACATTGAAGTATACTTGAATTTTTTTATTTTATTTTGGTAAATCGGCATCTAATTTTGTTCTATCGGTTTTTTATAGCCACGGAACCACGCGGATTATGTGCACGGGTTATTTCGCTTCCTCCATAGGTAAGAAACTGAATAATAAACGATATATTGTTTATCCACATCCTTAAAAGGTACCGAGGCATAACCGAACTCCATTTAGCCCTATTTTTTACATCTGACTGAATATTTCACCCATTCAATTTCCATCCGTATTTATTCAATCGTCAACTTCGCGCTTATGCCTCGCAAACATGGCATACGGCGTAATATTTTTATCGGTTCCTCGTGGCGATTTGTTTTTGTATTTAGTGCTTCGTTCTGCCACTTACCGGCGCTGCTAGCGTATTGGCTCAATGCCAGTCGTGAAGGCCAATAGCCGCCCTTTCTTTCTGCTGTTTTTCTTTTAGGTATAGCGAAAGCAACGTGCTGTTACTTCAGTTCTTTTCGCATCTCCTTTGTCTCGGCACGTTACGTCCGCTACATTTTGTTTTTATCGATTTTTAACGTTTTTTTTGGTACTCGCGAAGAAACTGTTGCGATTTTGATAGAAATATATCGAAGATTTTTTTTCTATTTTTCTCCCACAAAGGAAACGAAGACCAGCTGGCGGATCTTCGCTCGAACACGCATTTGGTTTGATCGGAACAGGTGAAATGGAGTTTTTATTAATATTTTTTATTGTGTTTCTTTTGATGCTTTGTATTGTTCTGTGCATTTTTATTTTCCCTCGATGGCGTAGAATTTTATACATGGCGGGATGTGTAAAACGAGAATTGGGTTTAGCGATTTCTCACATCTTTTGTTCTGCCAGAGAAATGTGATCGGCTGAGGGGTCAGTCACGTTTCATTTTTCTCGGAACTCGGCACTGCGCACGCGCGAGTCTGGTTTGCTTTGTTTACGTTCGACTGTTACTCACTTCGTCGTTGTTTTTATCCGTTCCGAAAACACAGGAAACCGATGTTTAATTATCCACTTTGCAGAGCTGTTACGAGAGAGAAAAGAGGTAAACAAACACGTAATCAAACGGTTTATGAGTTAGATGCAAAATGAGTAGAAATTGCGTCTGAAAGTTTGGCGATGAAGAAATCAGCGGTCGCCATCTTTGTTGTTGTGGTGATCAGCTGATTGAGATATTGATCAGTAGGTTGAAGGACTCGGATTGTTTGGGGTGAGGAAAGATGGTTGGGAGATAAAATTTCACGAAATCAGCAAATGTTAATCGCGTGATTTGGTTTAATTTTTATTTCGAAAAATTTATTTTTTTAGTTTATAAAAAAAAAATTGAAATTTTGATGAAACCTTTAAAATTTTTATGTGTTTACTGGTAAATTGAATTAATCATGGCCGTTGCACTCGATTTCTTGGGCACCTGCAAAATGCTCACGGTCAAGGCCGTTCACTTTCCTTTAGGCGCATGCGCATTTTGCAATAAAATGTATCGATTTGGTTAAATTTGTTAGCGCTGCTTCGGTTCGGATCGAATGGCTCGGGTTTTGATTAGATTGCACGCGATCCAGCAGGCAAACAAGTAGAAGTGGTTACTTATTTGTTGTGGGGTCAACCCGAAGGAAAAGACGAAACCAAGAGCCGAGAAAGCGTGAAAATGCGGGGGCGGATGCGTTTGATGTAACTGAGTGAGTTACATTTGATAATTGCAGCCGAGAATTTGTTTTAAAAAATAAATGAGTTCAATTAAGTGTAAGGGTGAACGAATTTTGGACGTAATTAACGAGTAATTTCATGGATCCATCGACCTTTAGGTGGATTTAATGCTCGTTGCGTGATGCAAATACGTAGGTTGCTTTGGTAGGAAATTAAATTCGGGATTAGATTTGAAAAAATTCGGAAATTTGTTTAGATTAAAATTGAATAAATAAAGCGTAGTTGGAGGATAAGTTTGAAGGACGAGCTAATTTACTTCCTTGTGTGCATGTGGTTGTTGTAACCCCGAGAATTTGGCGGCCTTGTTATGTTTCATGTAATTTTGCTCGCAGTAAAAACCGTCCTTGGTTTGCATCTCGTATTTTGCTGCTTGTTAATGCAAGGAAACGCACTGCTGAGTGACAAGTTGGGTCAAGGAACCTTTTAAGGCGTCAGTAGAAATTATTTTTCGTGTTTTTCTAATTTTTTTCTCTTTATTTTTAGGGTCGTGTTTGAGGGTTGTTTAGTTGACAGCCCTTGTTAGTATAATCATTGGTCAGTGCCACTTGACCGTCACCGTGCCGTCGCCTCTGTTGCGTGGGAGGGGGCGGAGGGCGTCGGCGCCCGTCGCCGGCAAGATGGTGAAGACGTTTCAAGCCTACCTGCCAAACTGCCATCGCAAGTATAGTTGCATCCATTGCAGGGCTCATCTGGCAAATCACGACGAACTCATTTCAAAGGTGATGAAAAGTTTATGGTTAAAAAGTGTTGAAAAGATTTTTTTTGTTTTGTTTGTTTTTGTTTGGGTGGTTGGAAGTAATTAATTTTGCTGTTTGTTTCTGGATGTGCGACGGAAGGGTTTTTAATAACTCGTTTTGTTTAATTTCTTTGTTTAGTTTTGCAACTTGAGTTCATTGGCTCTTGGGGGAGTGGAGCCAAAGTGCGCTATTAGTCACTCAATAAATATATTAAGTGAGATTTCATTTTTATCCTTTCTTCATGCTGGCTGCCACATGCTAATTGAATTCTTTTTTATGTGTTTGATTGTCACTTTGGAGAAAATTAATTATTTTGAACTTGGAAAAAATTCAAAAAAAAAAATTCAAAAAAATATTTTCTTGTCATTTATTTTCGTTTTGTTGATTTATTATTCTTTGTGCTGTTTGGTCATATTTTTTCTGGTATTACGTTTATTTTCGCCCTTCATTTTTTTGGCCGAGTGCGTCAGTAGTTCCGCACAGGAATAAAATTCTATTTATAAACACGTGAAATTTGCCAAATCCCTACTTAAGGCCCACCAGTTCAGGTGGTAGAGAAATATTTTTCTGTTTACTTAGAGGGACTTTTTTTATTTTATTTATTTTTTCTCATTTTGTAGTCGTTCCAAGGAAGTCAAGGACGAGCCTATCTCTTCAATTCAGTGTAAGTAAAGAGAAATGTTTGGTGATTAAACACGGTCCCTTCACTACTTTGTATCCCCCTCGTTTTGGACGGCGATTGGCCGAATGCCAGCCATTGTTTCCCCCTATTCGGCATGCCGAGTAAGATGAAGGTCGCGTCCCTCATGACTCGGCATTCGGCGCCCGTCATGAGGGGTAGGTGACCTCCAAGCTGAAGATCGATTTATCAAGCGATTGATAACGGGGAGCGCAGCGAAAGCACTGATTCGAGTAAATGATTTGATTGGAAAAGTAAAGTCGACGATTAGATTTGAATTTTAAATAGTTGGAGGAGAAAAAAGAAATTTGTTAATGTGTTTTTTTCTGTGCTGTAATTGGCTCGTCGCCAGGCGACCGAGTCCGTTGTTCGAAGTAGAGCATAAAGGGGTGAATGATAGAAACCAGCGGATGTGGAGGGCGCCACTTTGACTTTGATTTTTATGAAGGGAGAATTGAGGTTTTCATTCGGACGATGAAAAGTAGCTCGTTAAATTTCGGGCTTTGTCAATGGGACCTATTTGATCCCTTTGCTGATTTAATAAAAAATAAAAAATTTTTTTTTTTTGATTTTTAATTTTTTTTTTTATAGAGTTAACGTCGGTTGTGGTCCAGCCGAAGAACGCGTTCTACTAACCGGTCTTCATGCAGTCGCTGACATTTACTGCGAGTGCTGCAAGACCACTCTTGGGTGGAAATACGTAAGAGATAATTGGTTTTATCTGAAGAGATGTTAAATTTGTTTGATGGAATAGGAACACGCGTTTGAGTCGAGTCAGAAGTACAAAGAGGGCAAATACATCATCGAATTGGCGCACATGATTAAGGAGAACGGCTGGGACTGAAAGGGTGGGCGCCACTGCAATGGTGGGCTGGGCAATCGGTCGTTGGAGTGTTCTGTTTCTTGATGCCGCCCACGTGCAGTGAGCAACTGCCCTCTGCCGTCGCAAAGATATAAAAAATACAACTTAAGAAGCAGCAGCGAGTCAAAGAGCGATCGCCATTTCACAATTTGCACTTTGTTGTCGTGTTGTGAGTTGGCGTTGCTTTTGTCGTTTTGCCACTGCCCTCAAACGAATTTTAAAAATGAAAATATAAAGCGAGAAAGACTTGATTTAAAATGGACTCCGGCGAGGATCAAAGTGCTTGGAAAATTGAATACCATTTATTTTGCCTGGCTCCTTCGTTTTCGACTTCTCCTCGTGCTTTCACAGCTGCCTTTTTCATCTTGTCATTTGTGTTGGGAGCAAAGGGTTTTTAGAACCCCATGGAAGCTGGTGTTTGCATATCACGTGGCCCCATCCCACCATTTTACCCGTCTCGTTGTAATTTCAACAGTTGTGAGCCGGGATTTCTGAGTTGTACATAACACAACTTAAATATAATGTGATAACTAACTTTCTTCCAACAACTGATTTCTGTTTAGACTTCCTTTGATTTTCTTTGGTTTTTTTCAATTGGTATTTCGAAATTAGACTTTAAAAAATTAATTGAATACAAATTATTTCCGTGTGAACGTTAGGTAAGCAGGTTTGTCGTATAGAGTTTGTTGTTGAAGAAAGTGGCTTTGGATATTTTAATTTTTTTTTTAAAAGAAAAATTACTGAAATGTGACTTGTTCTTCTTAGAGTTAAAAAAAAAAAATTTTAAAGCATCGTGTATGTGTAACAAATACGTTGGTACAATTTTAGACTAGAATTTAGTTAATTTTTTTATTACTATTTTTTTATTTATTTGGTAAGCAAAATCTGGGTTGGACGCGTATTGTTTAAGCTTACGTTGCCTTTTCTTCTTTTCCATTCTCCCATTATCAAGTTTTGCCTGGGTGGGCCAAAAGTGCTGGTGCATAGGTCACATTTCTACAAAGTGTTGTAAATTGTGGTCACCACTGTTGTCTGTGCTACTTTAAACCTTTTAATTTTAACGTTAGCGACTGTTAAGGAATATTTGCCTCCTTTTTTTAAACTTTATTTCGAGTTTATACGAAAAACGAAAACGTGCAAAAACTAAGAACGAATTGAATTTAGTCTCAGTTTTCTTTGTTTTTGGGCTGTGAACTTGTTTTTACTTAATTGGTATGACATTTTAGTGTTTGGTGAAGTAAAACAACTAATTCCTTTCGCTGCTTTGCCCTATTTTTTTCTATTTATTTTAAATTTTTTTTTCTTATATGGGAGGGGAAAATACGAAATTTTCCAAAACGGTCGCTCAACCTGTTTTGTGATTTGCGTCCATCCAATCTGTAAATAGTTTTTTCTATCGTGGACTTCGTTTTTTTCCCCTTGTTTTTTAAATGTGACAATGTAATTTGGATAGTTAATTGAACTCGTGTTTTCACTACTCGAACTCACTTCACTTTAATCATAATGTGAGGATTTCAAATATTAGTTCAAAATACTTTGATGAGCAAAATAATGCCTATAACGTGATGTGTATTTGTCTTAATCAACTTTAATTTGACCAATTTAATCTTTTGTTACATAGAATTTTGTATTATTATATAATTTTTTTTGGTTTTTTTACGATCTCCTCATCCAAATAAAATTTCTTTTCCAAAGCGAATGTAAAAATACTCGCGGAGTCAATTTCCCTACCCCTCCTCCTTTCCGAAACCCAAGCCCCCTTTTCATTTCAATGTTGTGTTGTATATAGAAGTTATTTATTGCTTTTGTTTTCTACTCTGGTTATATCTGTGGATATTTTTTTCACAATAAAGCATCCTACAATTCGTAAGGTTTAACCTTTGTTTTTTATTATTAACTTCGAATAGAAAAAAAACATTTGTACTGAACAATTCAAGGAAAATCAACATCGGACCACACAGCTTCGACTTCGCTTTCCTCTAAATCCCCCTGAAATAAAGAAAAAAATCACTTTCAGAAAAACATTTTAAAAATATATTACTTCGTTATCTGAATCAGCCATGTCCTCGACTTCAATATCGTAAGCATTATCGAGTGGATCAGAGTTTTGCTCAACTCTCTGGAGTCCCTCCAATGCACGGCTGTTGTTTGGATCTAAACTGCAATAACAAATTAATTAGAAGAGGAAAAATAGGTATGTTGCGACATGTTACTTAAGCGCGGCACTGTAGTGATCCAAGGCTTTGTCCGGATCGTTAGTTCTCACCAAGAAATCCCCCAGCATTTGGTGCAAACGACACGTGCTTTGAAGTGCCACTTGTTTACGTAGACTGCAAAACACTAGAGTATCAGCTATCCGTTTAGGAATTTACTCGATCAACTTACAGTTCAATGCCCTTGTCGAACTGTTTTTCTCTTTCGTAGATTTCGGCGAGTTGGTAAACAGCATCGAGATAAACGGGTTCTTGTTTCAATGCTTTCTCCAACACGGTTTTAGCTTTATCTACGGAAATCGGATCTTTGGCAAGTACTGATGCATACAACTGAAATTTTTTATCGTCAATTTATCTCTAATTACACTTTAAATTGTTTTCATACCGCTAAAGACCTAGCGCTTTGTCCTAACTGCTTGCATGCACTACTGGCATACGAAATCGAATCTCTGGTTCGATGTAAAGCCGTGTAGCAATCAACCAAGCCTGAAAACACACATTGTTTTGGAATAAGGTTTTAGAGCGGCCTTTACGATATTTACCTTTGTGCCCTTCGAACCGGTACGGAGCGAGCCGTAGAACTTCTCTGAAGTGCAATGTTGCCTCTTGTACTTTTTTAATATCGAGTAGAATATTGCCTTTGACTAAAAGCGCTTCGATGCTTCGTTGATTGAGAGTGCAAGCCTAAAACAAAGCATTCCATTGGTCTAATTACTTCTTAAATTTATAAATCCAATTACTTTCTGAGCAAAATAAATCGCTCTGTTATTTCTCTTAGTTGCGAATGACAAGTAAGCAAAAACGACCCACGGTTCAGGATGCTGTTCCCACATCCACAGCATTGAAGGTGCCAAACTAGAATTACATAACATTTAATACACTAACTATCATAATTTCCTCTATTACTTTTCCAGATCCTTTATCTTCTTTTCTTTGGCTAAAATCGAAGCCAAAATGTCCATTCCTCTATAGTCTGTCGGATCCAGAGAATGTGCCTAATTTATAATAAATTTTATGAAGAATTTTATTGTGAACGATATTATATTCGTTGTTTACTCTCTGTAAAACAGCCATTGCGTTTCTATGCTCGCCATTGTAATGGTACGCTTCACCCAAACACACCAATACATCAATGTTATCGTGTAAAGATGATCGATTATCCAATTGGCGAAAGAGAGTTGCAGCTTGGCTGAATTCACGCGAGTGCATGTGGGAGTGTGCTTTTATCCAAGTTGTAATCCTTTTATGAAACGGTATAATTTATCAATAAAACAAGGAATAGTTGCAATTAATTAATGTACCATTCAGAATTAGGAATGTTGCTGGTTGCAGAGAGCATAAGAGACGCAACTTCAGCTCCTTTGACGCCGAGAGAAAGCAAACCTTGAGCAGCTTCGAGAGCAAGTGGGCATTCCCTGAAATTTTCAATTAAATCCAGTAATTGTTGGTATTAAATTTTGTTTTTGTTACTAACTTAAGAACTTCTTTGTATCCTGTAATTGCTGAACGCTCCATTCCCACTTGTTGGCAAGCCTTTGCTAATGCCATGTTGACGCGAGCGGTTCGTTGTTTACCAGGAATACTTTCCAACTATTTTAATAACATTTGAAATTGAAAACTGGCATATTGATTTGAAAGTAAATATTAATTACCGCACTGATTGCTAACGAGTATTGTTTCATTTGGCAATTACACATTGCGATTTGGTATTTGATGTCAATTTCTGACGTCATGTCTGGGAGTTGCGAATATCCACTCGCTGTTTTGCCTTTATTTTTCATGATGCTTTTTTTCAATTGTAGTGCCTTTTTGTATATCGACTGTACAAACAATAAGATTAGCTTATTTACAATCTCCAGACTTATTTTTTTAATATCTTCTAGTTTTCTTACCTCGGCTTTTTTATGATCTTGCATTTGGTACAAGGATTCGGCATAGTATACCAGAATTTGAAATTTTTGGGGCAAGGTGAGTAATTCATTCTGATTATGCTCTGATACTGAAAGAAGTAGGGGTACCTAAAAGTAAAAATAATTTAGATTTACGTAGAAAATAATTTCTTTACAATATTATTTTGTTGTTACCAGGCTGATCACATTGGAGTAGAGTCCAGCGTCGAATAATGACTTCACGTTATCAAATAAACCCATTTTTACACAAAATTACAACGATTATAAACACGGGTTAATGAAAGTTAAATGTGAAAACGATGCAATCTGTAAAATCGTTCGCTAGTCAACGATGCTCTGAGGTTAGAAATTTTGCGACCGGTTAGAAATTCAGCACCCGGTCGCAGAGATTAAGAGAGAAACGTTTACCTCTGGAAGTGATAATAGCAATATTATGGATGTTAATCTAATTTTTGGTTGCTTTATAAGATTGTTTTTAGGTTAGCTTAAAATTGTTTTTTCGTGCGAACAATGAATGATAGAATATTTATTTTTATTTAATTAATCTTGATAAATCCGATATTTAAAGGCATTATGGGAAAATAATTAGAACATTTCTCCATAGATGTCAGGTTATTTTTTTTCATTGCAATATCCGGTCTTTTACACTGTCATTCCCGGATGATTTCATCGAGTGTTTGATCCGCTATATTTTATTTTACGAAGTTATGCGTTAAAACTATAATTGCAGAACAAATGATGGAAAATAGTTCATATTTCAAGCAATTTTTCACCTTTGCTGGAACTGCAACGGGTTTAGCGTGTGGTATTGTGCTAGGTTGGATTCTTCGCTCAAGATATTCCTCACTTCGAGCCTCACATTTGAAATCTGTAACATCTAAAAATCGGATTGCAAACAGCAAATCACCAGAACCACCGGCAGAGGTTGATATATTATCATTTTTATATTTTTTCTTTTATTTATTTATTTATTTTTTTACAGCCACTTGTAGCTGATGATAACGATGGCGAGTACAAGCTCATTTTGGTTGTTCGAAAAGACTTAAATTTGGGAAAAGGAAAGGCAGCAGCTCAGGTATTAACTGATCATGCAATTTGTAGCTAGAAAAATTAATTTTTTTATATATCTCAGTGTTGTCACGCTACGGCAGACGCAATAAAAAAATTAATATTCAAAAATCCCTCAATGTTGATGAAATGGGAAGAATGTGGTCAGCCGAAAGTCGTAGTTAAAGCAGACAATGAAGAACAACTGTGAGTCGGTCGTCAACAGTGTGAAACTTTGATTTTAAATATTTTTTAAATTCAGACTCGAATTAGAAAAGGAAGCGCGCGCAGTTGGTCTTGTAACTAGTTTAATCCGAGACGCTGGTCGAACACAAATTCCAAGCGGTTCAAGAACAGTTTTAGGCGTAGGACCTGGTAATGAATTATTAAGGGAGGAAAAAAAATATAATATTTAATTTTAATTTTTGTTTCTTAGGTCCAGTTAGCGTTATCGATAAAGTTACCGGTCATCTCAAACTGTATTAATAAAAGAAGTATCACATTTCTTAATCATTTTTACTACAAACTGTTGAATGTACTAGAATAAATCATTTTGGCTACTAAATTTGTCAATTTCTCCCGCCTTTATTGCGTAGCGCCGACTCGCGTTAATTTTAACTTTACTTTATTGTCGCTGCAGCGCTACTGCAGAGAGACTTAGATTGATGCTAAGAGAGTAGATGGGAGGGAGTCATTCGGAAAAACGCATTGAAAATATCAAGTTAAAGCGAAAGAAAAATGCTAAAGAAAGCTCTGATCGTAACGCCCACCCCAAGCGAAAAGGAACAGCCGCACAAAATGTTGTAATATCAACAAAGAATAATTCGGTAGGTTATTTTTTTGGCCGGAACTTGCGTCACGAGTTCACTGGTAGGGTACATTACGAACTGATTTGTGGAAAAGGCTTAAAAACCCATACCGTTTCCAATGATGTGGCATTTTTGCTGGTTTCCAACGTGGCAAATGTCAGATTGATTGATCGGCGCTGAAAAAGTTGAGGAAATTTTTTTTAAAAGATCAGGTAAAGTTATTAAATAAGGAGGCCCGCACGCTAGACGAATTAAGGGATCAGGTGATATATTTTGGCAATTTATTTGCTTCATTATGCAACGATAGAATGTTGAAAAGAGGATGTTTATTTTAACATCAATTTTTTAGCTTGATGTCTGAATTAATCGACATGAGAATTGGGCAGATTTCAACGGTTGAAATGGACTTTAATCGCAGTTTAAAAGTACAGTAAACTTGGAAATTGCTCAATGTTTTACTTGAATGTTAATCACGTGGTTGATAAAATACAAAACGATGATGAGAAATGAGTGTGTCGTAATTGAGGTAAACAAAAGTCCGGCCATTGATGAATCAGGGGAGTTTAGATAAAGAGAAAGTTATACGAAGTTTGTCGCGATTGGTTATAATTTTATCTCGTATTGATTTACTGTTATTATCGTATACCATATGTGCATATCAGTTATTTTAACTTAACTTTTTTTCCTAGGTAATACCAACAAAGAAATCGAATGAACGTAATCAGAAGTTGACGATGGCGGATGGTAAATTAACGAAGAGGAAAAACAACGACTTGACGAACGAAAAAAATGGCCAACCGCCGTCAGTTTGTAATTCCTCAATTTTAAAACGTTTGAAAGAAAAAGAAGAAAGAGAAGGAATAGTGCTATGGAGAAGACCGATCCAAACTGTTAACTACTTTATACGTGAATGTATAATTTTGTTACAAGGAAATAGTATTAAGTAAGTGCATTTTCAAAGATTAACATCAGAAATATTAATTTTTTCTTTTGTTTAGGTTATGGCGGCATCGTTCTACGGTGCTTATTAGTTTTCTAATTATGCTATTTTGTTTCATCGCCTACCATACCGAAGGACCTCATCAATTAGTACGAGTTTTATTGGTGTATTCAAGCGATGTTTGTAATTATTTAATTATTTTTATTTTTTAGTATATTCAAAAATTTCGACTGAAATTTGCCTGGTGTATTTATTGGGTCGGCCTCGGTGTTCTATCGTCAATTGGCCTTGGCACCGGTCTACACACTTTCATACTTTATTTGGTAATTTAATTAATGTAATCATTTTAATCATTCTTTCAATGAAATTAACATTTTTTTCTCTTTCAGGGTCCACATATAGCATCAGTCACTTTAGCTGCATATGAGTGTGGTAGTGTACAATTTCCAGAACCGCCCTATCCTGACGAGTATGTTATTACATTTAATATGTAATTTATTATTATCAATGTTATTAAACGATTTTTAACTGCTGTAGAATAATTTGCCCAGATGAAGGGACCACGAGTGAATCATTAACTACAATTTGGGACGTAATGAGTAAAGTGAGACTAGAATCTTTCATGTGGGTATGTGTATTGATTTTTCTCGGATCACCTTGAAACAATAAAGTAAATTAATTGTGCAAATAGGGTGCTGGCACTGCCCTTGGGGAGTTACCGCCATATTTTATGGCACGAGCTGGTGAGTTAATGGAATTGTAGTATTTAATTATTTTAAAAAGAAATTTAATTTTTTTTTCTTTTTAAATTTAACAGCGAGGTTATCGGGTATTGATTCTGAAGACGAAGACTTAGAAGAATATGAACAACGCCAACAAAACCACGATAATAATCAGGTTAGTAAAAATGAATTTGAAAAAATCGGGAATTTAGTTAATTTTGTTTTTTTTCTAAATTAGTCAATTCTGGATCGTGCCAAACTTGTAATGCAGAAACTTGTAGAAAAAGTTGGATTTTTTGCGATCCTTGCTTGCGCATCTGTAATTTCTTATCAATATGTTTCGTTTTTGCATTTATATTGAATCTTAACTCTTTCGTAAAGATTCCAAATCCCCTGTTTGATTTGGCTGGTATTACGTGCGGGCATTTTCTTGTACCATTTTGGACGTTTTTCGGTGCAACATTAGTCGGTAAAGCAGTCATCAAAATGCACATTCAAAAGCTTTTCGTCATAATCGCATTCAATGAAGAAATGGTCGGTAAAGTCGTTGACGGCATAAAGTAAGTTAAACGGAACTCATTGAAATACATCAAATTACATTTAAATTATTTATTTCAGCCACATCCCGTATATGGGTAAATATTTGCAAGCTCCATTTAAGGAATATTTGGTAAAACAAAAAGCCAAACTTCACAGAAAAGCCGGTTATAATAAAGGGGTGAGAAATTTTTAATTTTTTTAAAAAAGAAATTTTGATTTAATTTTTTTTGGATTTTTTGTTTGTTATTAGGAGGGCAGTTGGTTGAGTTGGTTCTACGACAAGATGGTCTTTGTCATGATTTTATACTTCGTCGTTTCCATCGTCAATTCTTTTGCCCAGAATTTCCACAAGCGCATGCGCAAGAGCGAGCGAGCCTCGTCGCTTCGCCGCAAATCGACGGGAACGCAGATGGACTGAACTTGTGGTTTTATTTGGCTTGGACGGACGTAAGATGTTTATATTATAATAATTTCCAAGTACAAATATAATTTAAGACTAGTCGTATAAAAGAAATGAACAGCGTTATCTTCTGATTTATCATTGTGATAAACACAAGTGGTATTCTCCCCTTTCCTTACTGTTTGGTTGATATCTTCAACTGTTTGTATACTGTTGCTCATAAATTGAGGACTGAATTCTCACCCAAGTTTGTGTGATATCTTAAGTTACTCTTGTTTATTTTTATTTCATTCTTCGAATTTCGTGATAAGGAAACAAATACTAGCATAACGTGGATTGGAAAAAAAACTTTTTCTATGAAATCTATGCAAACGTGGAAATAAATTTATGCTGCATTTCTTTTGAAAACTTATTTCACACACGAAATTTCTTATATTTTTATTTCCGGCAGTGATTACAGATATTTTGGCAGAGATTTTGGTAGTTTCGATTCTATTTCGATACAATAACAAGAAAAAATAAAACGGAATGCAACGAACAAACAAAACACCTGTGTTTATTTAGGGCGTGTCACGACTTCGGCGACCCGCTTCCGCCGCACATTCTTTCCAGCACTCAATTCCATTCCGGAAGTGTACCACTTGGTCACTCGCCATTGCTTGTTGTAGGTGACAGTGGTGGTGAAGACGTGGCGGACGGCCTTGGGGAAGATTAAAACGGTTTCGGAGAAAGAACTGGTTTTCAATTTGGGCCTGAGGAGAACCAAGTCCTTGTAGCGCTTTCGGGTCGAATCGATAACGAGGAACGTCGTCGTGCTGAACCATAAGGGTGTGAGCTTTGGCTCGAGAAGCAGACGCTGTAGGAAGCGCTGTTCTGCGTCATACGTGCACTCGGCCAGGTAAACGCAATTCAAACCACCGTATTCGGTTCCAGCGATCGACACACCCTCCGTATACGAAAAAGGTACGAACTGCGGTTCCCATTTGCCGCCATTCGAAACCGTCCCGTTGTTTCCGTTCGCGGCGGAGGCTTTTGCGTGTTCTCCGTCGTGTCTCGTGGCGCCTTGACGTTCGATCGCCTTCATCATGCGCTGTCGTAGCTTGCGGATTTCGTCACTAGGCCTTGAGGTGAGGTAATTGCACGAATTCGAAGGAAAATATTTGTTGTGTGTGCGGTGCGGCTCGTATGAGTGAATACGTCCGTGATGATTGATGAATGTTTTCCTCTCGATTCCTTTTATTTACTGACAAAGGAGGCTTCCTATTTCGAATATGAAACGTGGGCGTCGTATTGAGCACGCCTTTAATTTCGCTTGAATTTTAGGTTGCAGATGTTACATGTGCGAAATAAAAATCGGGCGATGAACTTTAATAACTTTTTTATTCTTATTTCTATAATTATTAGCGTTTATGTAAGTTTTCCTTATACTAATATATTCAGACAGCGTACATGAAACAATAAACATTTTTTTAATATCTGTTTTGGTCCATTTCTTTTGGTCCCTGCGCGTTTAAATATTTAAATATTGTAGAAAATGGTCCCGCTATAAGTATTGCTTGGTCCATCAAAGTACAGGCAACAACTGATGGCTACTTGATTAAAGAGTAAATACGATTGGGGTACGTACAACTGCATAGTTAAGTTTTTGGTATTTTTTTGGTCCCTTAATTCTAGTTTGGTCTAATAGATTTTTTTTTTTTAAATTTAAGGTCGGTTTTTTTGAGGAGTTAGAAGTCACACGTTGACGTTTCCCTCTGTTTCCGGGCTCAGTTTGATTTTATCTCGCTCGTGCTGGATGTTCGAGTGGATCTGAACGTCTTTCCAGGGAGTTGTTAGCGTTTTAATTCGCTGAAAGAGGAAAAGAAAGAGGAAAAACGATGATTGGTGAATAGGTTTTTAATTATTTAATAAAGCCATTTCTGCATTAGTTGCTATGGCTGCCCCGGTGCTTCTCTGCAGAGGTTTAATTATAGCTGCCCCCGGACTTCACCACAGAGCTCTCGTTAGTTCAATTAATTAAATTGCTATTTCTACTTAGAATATAAAACTTTTTTCGTATTAAATTTTAAAATATCGCACCAATTTAAAATTTATTAAAATTTTTTGCATTTCAAAATTTACATATTTAAATTTATTATTTATTAGCTCAGATTTTATTTAGGGCCTACCTGTTTGAATGTCCCGGGTGTAACTACAAAACTCCATATAGCTACAGTTGGGATGCAGAGCACTGACGATGCCGCAATCATCCATCCAACTTTATTTGCCCATTCCGGATAAACGTATTTCTCGTAGGTAAGTGGCTCGTGAGACATAAGCCCATAAATGACGATGCACTGATAAAATGAATAAGCAAAAATGAAATTCCAATTTCTGCTTTTCATTTCCTTACCAAAATAAAAGCCGGCGCCACAAATTTCCAACAAATTCGCCAATACGCGCCAGGATAGAATCCCATCATTTCTTTAATATCGTTACAAAATCGATCGATTCCTAAAGATCAAATAAAAAAAGATAATAATCTCATGCTGCTCTCATCCACATCACATTATTATTTTTTTTTGTTGCAAGACTTAAAAGTAAATTAATTTCCTAATGAAATTTCTTTACCATAAATCCACGAAACTGCGATCGCTTCGAAGAAAACTGCAAACAAAATTGAATAACCAGCCGCATAACGGTCGAGTAATTGAACCACGTATGCACCACCCTGAAATAACGCAAATTGTTAAAAAATTTTACCGTTTACAAACTTAAAAACGTACTTGAGTGCAACTTGCAAGTCCGACGATGAAATAAATCGTAAACAAAATGGCTACAAATATTTCTCGATGATTTCCTATAATCGCAAACTCGTCACTCAATGCTGTGATGATTGCCTCCGAACCACCAAACTGGAACAAAAGTGATTTTCAATCCATCTTCACTTCGCTGAAGACGAAAACTTACTGAACTGTCTAAACCAAGAGTAAGTAACATCATAAAAAAAATTAGCGCCCAGAAAGTGGAGCCTGGCATTGATGAAATTGCTTCGGGATAAACCACAAACACTAAACCGGGGCCTTGAATAATCAGAGATTTATTTTTACTGTTAAAAACGCTAAAAATCGTTTCTAGTGACCTTCGGTGGCCACGTCTTCGACTCGTTTATTTTGCTTATGCGCCATGTAACCTAGAACCGAGAAGATGACAAAACCTGACAAGAAACTTGTTGCTGAATTGATGATGCTTGTCAAGATGGCGTCTCTGGTAATGGAAATTAATGAGAATTTTTTTAAATAAATTCAATTTTTTTTTTTTACTTGTAGACATTGTTATGGAACTTGTTGTAACTCGCGAACGCCAAGAGGACCCCGAAGCCCGGGCCGAGAGAAAAGAATACCTGTGTGGCAGCGTCCACCCATACCTGAACAGAAAGAAAATTGTTTTGGTGGATTTGAGGAAAAAGATCGATATTTCGGGTAGGAAATCACGCGTGCACGGCGGGGGCAGCCAAGCAATGCTAACGAGGGATGCACAACAACATCATATTGATCTGAACTACCACCCACGTCGGCTTTGAGCAGCGAATTGAAGTTGGGAGTGAGGTAAAAGTAAATGCCGTCTTCGGCTCCTGGCAGGGTAACGCCTCGCACCAGAAGGATGAGTAAAACGACGTAAGGGAAAAGTGCAGTAAACCAAACCACCTGTTAAAGATAACGGCCGATTTATCTATGTGGTAGCGTGAATGGTGAAAGGAAGGAAGGAAACTCACTTTTCCCGAGGTGGAAATCCCTTTCCATAAACTGAAATAACAAATGAGATAGACAAGGAGTAAACAAGCTGCTAAATCCCATTTGATGTATCCGAGGTGCTCGATGCCGCCACTCATGTGTAACTCCAACATGGCTCGACTATTTAAATGGGGTAATTTGCGGTTATTAATGATGACGGTTTGTGAGAATGTTGAGAAATTCATTTTATATATTTTTGTTTTTATGATTTCTTTAAATTTTGCTCAGAAACTGAATATAAATTGATTGTTTGAAACTGTTGATAAAGTTAAGTGACTACAGCATTATGTTACAAAATAGTCATATAATACGTAACAATAGAGTTTCAAAATTTACTAATGTTTTAATAGTTGTCTGTGGATTTCCAACTAAACCTTGTAGATTGCTCCCAATTTACTTGAGGTTTATGGTAATTGTTGTTAGTTTTACAACCAAAACTGTTTAGCCTTTCTGTTGTTTGGATTCTTCAAATGTGTATTCTTTTATTTGATAAAAGAATATATAATTGAATTTCAAAAATTTGATAAGATGTCAATTCGCGACATAGTGATCGTTCGCCACGTGTGGTGAGTGTATTGGATGTCACTGTTTTAAGCAAAAGAAAGTAAGCTAGTTTTTTTTTTAGTATTTTCCTTCCTATTGCATTCAATTGATTACAGACACAAGTCATAAAACTGCAAGTTTCCATAGATTTCTGTAGATTGCAATCAAAATTTACAGTTAACCCAAGAGATTTTTACAGCTTGTAGCCAATATTTGTAGATTTTCAATACACCAATAGACTTCTGTAGCTAAATCTACAGATTTTAAGTGGATTTTTTCAGTTAGCAGTGAAACTCTGCAGATTTACAATACATTAGAACTCCTTATAGCCAAAAACTTTAGATTTTCAATAGATTTATACAGCTTATACAGTAGTCAAAATGCTTTGCCACCTTTAAGTGATTGATGTCAAATTTAGCTCGAATTGATGTCGAATTAACATATCGAATTAACATGGGATTTAGATCATATTTACTCATTTGCGTCGATATGTCGAATTAAGTCGTGGAATTTTGTGTCTGTGGTCTAATCAATGTGCAGTTTTTATTTGACAATGTTTCAAAAACCAATCTCCAATGCAGAAACCAATTAAACTAAGTACTCTTTAATGAAATCTAAGAATTTTCTTGAACAGTTTCAATTTGAAATGACAAAATATTAAAAATCCAATTTCTCAACATTCTCCCAGTCGAACCTACTTGAAATACTCCATTGCAGGAGACGTCTCATCGTTGATATCAACAATACTATCCATCGATTCGTTATCAAACAGAAAATCTCTAGTCGTGTTGAACTCGGTTTTTTCGTAAAAACTCGTATTGGCTCGCCCAGCGCCGACTTCGACGCACGCCGGCGTATTCCAAGCATTATGGCAGTGGGTCCACGGCAACGAAGAAGTAAACGAAGCGAAGAAAAAATGCAACGCCCACGCGATGATAACGTTGTAATAGAAATCGACGTAGAAGGCGATGAGTGCTACTGCGTATCCAATACCTAAGCCAACACACAAAACAACGGAAGCTACTTTGATCTCGTTCGAGGGCACATCATCAACAAGTGAAAGAGCAACTAACACACCACATCGCGCCGATCGATCTCCAATTGACATTCTCCCAGCTTCACATGCTTACACTTTTACCCGGCTTCGCTTTCTTTTTTTCCTCTTCGCAATCACTTTCAAAGTGAAAGAAAGAGGAGAAAAAGCACTCGAAATGCGTCTAGCATGTAGAATCCATTAAGGCTGCGACCAGAATTTGTTCTTAAGCCAATTTTTCTTGCAGACAGCCACGCGTCTCGGCCTTTCACATTACTTTCACTTGTAGGTCACTATTCCCCCACCACCCGACCCTTCTTTTCTTCATCCACTGCATACTTAATAAATAAGTTTGCTTCGTGCAACAGCTTGCGTATTTGAAAGTCTTATTTTTGAGCTGTTTAGGTGGAAAGGTGAGTCCAAGTGGAATAATTAATCAGCTATTCAATCGATGATGGGCAATGTGCGCGCGCATCATTTCACCTTCGCTTCACCTTTAGTGAATTGACTTGTGAGGTGAAGTGATATGGCAGTTCTTAAGAGATTAAAGAAATTTGTTTCGTTACCTTTGAGCAGAGGCACGAGGCGACCCCAACAGGTGATGGCGCCTTTCCGATTGTATTGGCCGATGACGAGTTCCATGTAGAAAAGGGGGATTCCTCCAAGACATAGCATCGCCAAGTAAGGGATGAGAAAGGCACCTGAAAAGTCGCGACAAATTTAACACTTTTTCGTGCTTTTTTCCCCCACTTTGTCGCACGCACCACCACCATTCTTGTAGCACAGATACGGAAATCGCCAGACATTGGCCAAATCGACTGCAAAACCAATGACAGACAGAAGAAAATCCACTTTTTTGCCCCACGTTTCTCGCTCGCTATCTATAATCATGACACTATTTAACGCGGGGGTATTTGTAACCATGGTAACAAAACTACTTCAGAGCATCTTTCGATCCACCCATGCCAGTCCCCCCTGCTTCCAGTCGTCTGCCTGGAACTGAAACGCCAATGCTGTTGCCTTTCGCGCCGGAAATGACGAACGAGTTTAGCACAAAGGACGAGGCGCACGCGCAATTCTCCGAGAACACTCGAAGAATAAATGTTGCACTATGATCTTTGCTGAAAAAATAATTGAAAAAAACTATAAACGTGAGGAGATAACGGCGCAATTTAATTGGAAAATGATTTGTCAAAATGATAACGTTTTCGCCTTTAGTTTTATTATCTTTTTTTTGAAATTGAATTGATTTTTTGCTTTTATATTGAGAAAGAGCTTAATCAATCTTTTTATTTAGAATGTTGATGAGGTGGGATTAAATTTGATTGAGCATTAGCGCCGAGAGTGATGTGGTGAAGCGTCCCATCATTCCGCTTCTCGCTTGCCTCCTGCTTCCTTTGCTGGCAGAAAAACATGATTTCTCCATCTTCACCTGTTGAGAAAAAAATATTGTAACATTTCCATTGCGGACGTCGACTCCTTTTTGTTCTGCTTTGCTGCATTGCTTCTAGAATTTTTGAGAAATTTTATATTTAAGTTGTATTTTAGTTGTAATTTATATTTTATCACGGCGCTTACACAATGGGAAAAGTATTATAGAAATTCACTTTAAATTAATACATTCAGTCTTTTTCGGAAGTTGAATGCCGGCATTGGTAGACCAATGGTTAGAGCACTGATCTTTGGACCTAAGAGGCTTGGGTTGAATCGTAGTAATGGTAAAGATTTTTCTAGTAAGAAAAATCCATTAGTGTCTTCTTACAGAGAAGTTGAAGTTGTTAATCCTAAATATGGATATTTTTCAGTATGTTAAAGATTTATAGGAAAATAATATTTATTATAATTCATTAATTCATTAATTCATTAATGAATTTAATCTTGTAAAAAAATCCTAAAAACGTAATATTTATTTAAAAAATTATTCTTTTTTTATTTATTTGGACTAACTGAGATTTTCTGGTCATTAAAATCTTTTTTTATTCGAAAAAAATTTTCGCGATATATTTTTTGTTTGTTTATTGGAAATAATTGTTTTTTTTTTTGTTTTTTTTTGGTTTTTATTACATCTTATAAGTTTTATTTGTGTAGCTGTTTCAACGACCACTAGATGTCGTTTTGTTTGTGGTGGTTAAACCCAGGGTTCGAGCCAATAGTGGTAAATGGACAACATGACGTCTACTGTGTGAGGAAAATATTATGGAAATAGCGTTCTGGTTGGCTAGAAATCACCGCGTGTCCAGTGTCCATCACTACGTGTCCAGTCCACTTCTCCAGTCTCCACAGGTCCTCCAAGTTCCAACATGTCACCCAGGCCCAAAACCACCGATTTCATCGAAACTGAAGTCGACGAGGAATCTATAAGACGAGAACGAAAAGAATGTTTAAACAAAATGATGACAATGCATGAAGAATTTATAAAGTCCGAAGACATTCGTTTCGAAAAAATGACTCAGGAATCCGAAAATCTGCACGCCAAACTGATGGACAAATATACAGAAGACTTCGAGTCAAAAAGAGGGAAATACAAAGAAATTCGCTACAAGAAATTGCGACCTGTGGACCAAACTTTGAAAGTTACTGTGCCGAAATTAATAGAAACCGGATACGAATCGTGTAAACAAATTGCTGGAGTTGCGATTAGGAAATGTAGAAAAAGAATTGACGAAATTGGAAAGGAATTTCCGACCAACGAGGATTTGGATGAAATGTGGAGGAGAGGGCAATTGGAAATGAATAAAGAATTGGATGAATTTTTCAGCGATTTTACGTTGGAGGGAAAGAAATTGGAGGAAGATTTGAATGAAAAGTTGCGCCTGGAGGAAGAAAATTTGAAGAGATTGGATAAAATTTTGGAAATGAGATTTCTATAAGTGTGGGTATTTATTTTTTGATATTTTTGATTTTCTTTGTTAATTTTTTTTTGTGTGTGGAATTTTAGGCTTAAGGTGGATGAAAGGAAGGATTTTGTGTTATTTTCTTCTAATATTTTTTCCTTCTTCAAATTTTATGTTAAAATTATATAATTTTTTTTTATTGATGTTGAATTGTTTTAATTTTATTATGGTTCTTTTAAATTTAAAGTTATGTGCATGGAAACCATTAGGAGTCCAAGTGGGTATTGACCTAAGGGAAGGGGTTAAGATTATTAAACTATTCCACCTGTTCTTTGTGGATCTAAATTCTGTAAAGTTTTCATTGGTTGAAGCAATAAAGTAATTGTTGCAACATGTCAATAAAAATATTGATTTCACACATAAAACAGTAAATATTTTCTGATTGTTACAGATATTTCTGACCAATTTCCAAATATTTTGTATATTTTTGACAATTGTTGCAATCCCTAGCAATTTTATTAAAGTTAACTGATGTTTCTGAAGTTTGAATTTAAAAATTCAACAAAAACTACATCAACTGTAACGGCGCTCCAGTTAGCGGGCGAATTATTTCTGCTTTAAAAAATTCGGAGATTCAACATCAGTTGGCACGGCCTCCCAGAAATAAATTTTGCGTAGACTGTAGCGCTATCTAGTCTATTACGAATTCACCAATTCTGAATTGCGGGCGAGTTTAGCTGATAAAGCGCTCTTAAAACTTTTAAATTTATCCCACAGAGTGCGCCGTAACTTGTTCGCGGCTTTTTCGTTCTTTCGGCTGGACACTACAATACAAGCGACAACTGTCCTGTAGTAAGTTACTTCCAAGTTTGGGTCTCAAAGTCAAATTATAAAGGCAAAGTTATTCTTTTTTGGTTAATGTCGAACTACGAGTTGATAACTTGAGCTGATAACAAATATTTTAATCCATCAGATAGGAAAAACGAAGATAAATAATAATGGGTGATGAGGCTCGTGTCAAAAAGCTGGCAGCCGACGGCAAAGTTACCGCTGCCTTAAGACTAGCCAAAACTATTTACTCGACAAATCCCACAGAGAAATTAAAACGCAAAATTAGGAAAATGGAGGTATTTTTTGAAAAAATTATATTTTCGCAACTTAACCTTAAATTTATTAACAGGATCATCTTGAAATGTATGGTCAGGGTTCAGATGACGATGAAGATGAAATGGTTAATTTAGGAGACGATTTTTTCTTGTACCGGAAAGTTTCCGACAGGTTATATTCATATCAAACCGAAGGAGTTTTGTTCCTTTGGAAGTTGTACAAAATGAACAAAGGAGGAGTTATTGCAGACGATATGGGGTAAATTTAAAAAATATTTATATTTTTATTATATTACATTAATTTTTATTTTTAGGCTGGGAAAAACAATTCAGATCATCGCGTTTTTGGCGGGAATGATCGACATGGACCACATAAAACATATTCTCATTGTTCTTCCGTTGTCTTTGATCCCGAATTGGGAAAAAGAATTTGAAAATTGGTAAATTATTTTCTTTGGAATTCGAGTGTAAAATTGAAATTTTTTTCTTTCTTTTTCAAGGGCTCCAGGGATACATGTGCTGCAATTTTACGGCACTAAGTCGCAAAGAGAAGGGAATTTGAACAAAGTGCAACGTAGAGGTGGAGTTCTGCTCACCACCTATGGCTTAGTTCGTAGTCAAACTGATTGTCTTACTCGGTTTTATGGAAAGCCATTTAAATGGGTAATAATTATGAAGTAATTAAAAATTTTTTCTTTACTTTATTTTTAATTTGATTATGATTAGGATTACGTTATATTGGATGAGGCTCACGCCATTAAAAACCCAACGAAGCAAACAAAGTCATTACATCAAATCGAAGCCAGTAACCGAATAGTTTTAACTGGAACGCCCGTTCAGAATAACCTACGCGAGTTGTGGAGTTTGTACGATTTCGTACACAGCGGGACGCTACTGGGGACTATTAGGACATTTAAAATGGAATACGAAACGCCAATAGTTCGGGTACTACAGGATAATTTATTTAAATAGTATTTATTTTTGAATTTATAAATTTCTTGAATTTAGTCTAGAGAGAAGGATGCAAATATTGCGGCAAGGCAGATGGGAGAACGAATAGCTGAGAATTTACTCAAAAAGATTAACCCATACTTCTTGCGTCGTACTAAAGCGCAGGTTTTAAGAGACGATGGATCTGCCGAAGGAAGTGGTGCAAAGAGGTAGAACGCAAGAAAAATAAGTCGACAATTTATTTCAATTTTTGTTTTTTTTTCTAGTAAACCGAAGCAAATTACCCAGAAAAATGATTTCATCGTGTGGTTGTACTTAACTCCACTACAAGAAAAACTCTACACAGACTTTTTACAGTTGGAAGAAGTTAAAGAGGTGAGGTTTAATGATTTTTATCCAATTTGTTCAATTTTAACATTTTTTAAATTAGATTTTGATGACAAAAAAATCTCCCCTTGTCCAACTTACGGTGATGAAGAAAATCTGCGATCACCCTCGTTTGCTGGCTCGAAGGGCTTGCGAAAGTCTTGGTTTTGATAATCTCGATGAGTAAGTATTGAAATTGTTGGGTGATAAATTAGTTTTTCATATTTTTATGTTTTTAACAGGTGTAGGGATTTTGTAGACTCCGAAAAAAGTATCGTTGATAAGAATTTGGACAGCATTTCGTCTGAAAAACTGCTACAGGAATCAAACAAGATTAGCTTCACTTTAAAATTGATGATTGAACTGAAAAGAACCGGTCATCGTTGTTTAGTATTTTCTTTGAGTAAAAAATTGCTCAATATTTTACAGGTGATCAATGAAATTAATAATTTACTTTTAACTTATCCAAATAAATTAATTTTTTTAACAGAAAGTTCTACTTCAAGAAGGATTCGTCTTTCTTCGAATGGACGGTGACGTAACCCATCTCAACGACCGTGCCAGACTCGTCGATAAGTTCCAAAATTATGATAAATATGATGCTTTTTTGCTAACCACAAAAGTACGTGTGTTGACATTTTAATGAATCGTATTAAGAAATTTCCGTTTTAGGTCGGGGGCGTAGGGCTCACGTTAACTGCTGCAGATAGGGTGATCATTTTGGATCCCAGTTGGAATCCTGCCGTTGACAACCAAGCAGTTGACAGGGCATTTAGAATCGGGCAAGAAAAACCGGTTGTCATTTATCGCCTGATAACTTGCAGTACCATCGAAGAGAAAATCTATCGACGCCAAATTTTTAAAGAATCGATAATTCGCCAGGCAAATAAAGATTGTCACGATCCCTTCCGGTATTTATACGATAAATTGCTAAAAGTAACAACAAGTTTGACGGTAATTTTTCAGGTATTTCACCAAAGAAGAGTTGCGGGCGCTGTTTAAATTGGAAGACCCCCATTACTCGGCTACTCAAAAGCAATTGGAAGATATGCACGTGGGGCAGCGAGTGAGTGATAAACAGTTGGACGAACACATTGCGTTTCTGCATAGTTTAGGTAGTTTCATCTCAACTTTGTTGTTTGCAGTTTGAATGGAATTTACTTATTTTTTTAAAGACATATTTGGGATTTCGGATCACGACCTGATGTTCACGCGCGAGGAAGCAATGGTTGTGGATGAAGCTGAAAATTCATACATCGATGCAGCTGTAAGTGATATTGAACGTTTTATTTTCATTTTTTATTAACAAATTTATATTTTAGATCGCCAGAGCTGAATCCAAAGTTCAGAAAGAGACTGAATATGTTACTAAGATCAAAGGTAACAGTGAATATGGCCATTACACCGAGTTCACCCACAAGCAATGGTTTACTGGCATGTGGGATTCTAAGAAACGACAAAGCAGCGATACAGACGAAGAAAGTTTCAACGAAGTTACCTCAGAAGATGACTTGGACGTATCGGTAAACAAATGAACAAATGAAATATTTCTCATTAATTATAACTCTTTTGCCTTTAATTTTTCCAGGCTGGATCTGCAATTTCAACTCTTCTGAACGTGAACGCGAAGGTGAAGTTGAACTCAAAGGTAACTAAAGTGTGAATTTTGTGTCAAACATTTTGTACAATTTTCGTTTTAAATTTAGGAAATAGAACACAAGCCGAAATTTGAAAGTGGTTTACGGTTCGCAGCTGCTAGGTATCGATTTTTGGAATCAATATATATAAATTGTTAGTGCATATCATTACCAATTTTTTTTTCCACAGGAGTGTTAATAATGCTGAGGTCGTCCTCGCGTCCGATAGTGAAGAAGAAGCTAATATGTCGTTACCCAACGTTGAGGAAATAATAATCGGAGACAGTACGGAAGAGTAAGTGAATTATTGTTGACAGTTTTGTTGAAGTCGTAGATTTTCATGAAAAATTTCATTACAGTTTATTCGCCGCGTCAACTTCAGACGCCAGCAAATCAGAGAAGCGACTAAGTTGTGCATCGTTTATTCATAAATTGAGATCACTCACCGCTAGTCCACCCAATGAGGCTGAGGATTATTGGCCTGTCATAGATAGCGAGAATCCAACTGAAGAAGTTGCCGAATATTGTCCCATCGAAGTCAGCGATGATGATGATTCGTTGCCCGAAGTGCTATAAGCCAAAGTGAACCTTTTTTTCTATTTTCTATTCTTTTTGGTTCGTTTTTATGCAGTCGAACACATAAGTTGTATTTTTTTATAACTCGACTTATGGTTTTTTGAAGTTTTTTTTTAAATCCTTTTTTTGTGATAATTTTTTTTCTTTTTGTTATGTGCATTTATATACCAAATTTATAGTCGTATTCTTTATCATTTAAACTTAAAATTTCTGATTTATGTTTAATTTATTTGGAATAAAAAATATATTTCTACCACAAGTTTTTTCAGTAAAGTTGCTAGTAGATGGCGCCTCCCGCGACATAAAATAAACATTTTTATTGCTGAATGGCGTTCGTGCTTCATCGGTGAGTGGTGTGACTGATGGTGATTTTAGTATTTATCACTTAGAAAAACGTAATCGAACGAGGATGGAAATGGTTTTCCCCTCTTTGTGAAACGATGGCGCTTTCTCACTCGTAAACATGGCCAGTTTGCCGTTGGTGAAACTTTTGGGAGAACAACTCGTGAGAAACAATGGCGAGGCAGTTCAAGTGTCAAGTTTGTCGGGAGTAATAGGTCTTTATTTCTCAGCACATTGGTGCCCGCCATGCCGAGCTTTCACGACGGAGTTAATCAATTTCTACAAAAACTTTCGCGCTAACAAAACTGCTCACAGGTTAGAAATCGTGTACGTAAGCGCGGACAACGACGAGAATGAATTCCAGATTTTTTTTCAAAACATGCCCTGGCTCGCAATTGCTTACGAAGACAAGGAGAGAAAGGTATTTTATTTCGCAACTTTATTTTTGAAAAAAACGTAATGAGGTTTTTGCTCTGCCCCACGAGAAGGAAGTGACCTAATTTCATTTTATTTTCATGGGGCAATATTTAAATGTCAGTTTGAGTTATGTGATTTGATCGAGCGTTCTTTTTCCTTTTTAAAGACGCGCTTGCCAAGAAAGTTCGGTGTTAAAAGCATTCCAGCTCTTATTCTCGTTGAAGCCGATACTGGATGTGTGATAACTAACTACGGACGGGAGTTGGTGGCTGACGACCCCAAAGCTGTCGAGTTTCCATGGCGACCGAGGACAATTGAGGATGTTTTGTCAACAACTCAGTTGATCTCTCGAAATAATGAGTCTCTTCCGATGACTGCTTTGAAGAACCGCATCAAGGGGATTTATTTTTCAGCTAATTGGGTAAAATAAATGAGAATTGTAATTAAAAGTTTTGATGATTCATTTGAATTTGTGCGATTGCAGTGTCCACCTTGTAAGGCTTTCACTCCTCAGTTGGTGGAAGTGTACGAAAAAGTTCGAAGGAACATTAAAGATTTTGAAATAATTTTCGTCAGCTCGGACAGGAGTCAAGAATCGTTCGAACTGTGCTACAGTTCGATGCCCTGGTTGGCCATCCCATACAGTGAGGAGAAATTAAGGAAAGAGTTCACGATGCTGTTTGGCGTGCAAGGTGAAAAGGAAATAAATGTTTATGCATTAATAAATGGTTTTTTTCCATAGGTATTCCCAGTTTAGTTATATTAGACGAAAAAAACAACATCATTACGAAAGATGGGAGGTTCGAAGTTACTGCCGACTTGGAAGGAAATGTAATTATATTTTAAGGAAATAATTAAATAATTAAATCGGCAATTATAATTATAAATGAAACGAAAATTGTTTGGTTTTGATTTAAGAATTTTCCGTGGCGTCCGTATTTGGTGAACGAGTTGACAGAAAAGTTTGGAATGAAATTAAACGAATCGCCCTGCTTGGTTTTGTTTTGTGGTGAGTGCTTTTGTGTTATAATCCCTGTGACCCAGTAACCTTATCATTTAATTATGCGTGTAAATATTACATAAACGTATTAATTAACATACTTGTTGTAATTATAGATGGCGATAAGAAGGAAGTTGAAGCTTGTCGCAATCTATTGTTACCAATTGCACAGGAAAACACCCAAAAAGACGAATCGCTTTTGTATTTTGTTGGTGCAGAGGTAAAAATGAAAATTAAGATAACGAAAATGTATATTTACGTTATTTTTATTAATTTTTCAGTCTGAAGTTTGCGAATCTCTGAGAGAGTTTGCAGAATTGGAAGATGCCGTCCCGCTTCTTGTCATCGTTGACATTCCCGAAGGCAAATGTTACGAGCTCGAAGACGATATAGAAATTACACCCGAAGTAGTTAGGGCGTTCATAGAGAGATTTCATTCGGGTCAACAGCCTGCGCGTTCTCTTAAAATGTAGTAGCTCATGTCTTGATTTAATAACTATGCAAAGCACTTAAGATTGAGTTAGCAAAATGAGACAATCGTTTTTAGTTTGAGATGATTTTAATCGAATTTGCTGTGATAGTGACGATAGAGAATTTTGCATGAAATGGCAGCTTTTCACTAATTTTTTTTATTACAATGTACATTAACATTTTTTTTGGATAATTTAAAGTCACAATTGTATCAAATACTCCGCTCAGCTTTCACAACGTAAATAAACGTGGAAGAACATAATTTTTTCATTTATTTAAGCATTACTAGAGCAGCTCCGGTCGCGGCATCGCATTCCTCTTTTACGATTACTGGAATGTCGGCAAATTGTCGTTTAATTTCGTCTCTAATTATCGCGTTTCGTGCAATGACTGAACCAGTCGCAACAATACGATCGACGTCTGCTTTTTCAAAAAGCGTTTTTGGCATTAAACTTCGAAGATTGCTCACCAGACTCGCACATAAGGCATGAAAAATGGCGTCTGTAACAACGTGAAGTTCTTCAAGTAAGGAAAGCGATTTTACTTTTCGATAGTTTACCCAATGACGTGTTGGACGGATTGATGTTACCAATGGAACAACATTTTTCTGGTGAATTACGTTCTCCGAATAGAGTTGGACAAACTGTTAAATCGTTTTCGGTGTTTTCTTTTGATGCGGACAATAGTTTGGCCCAAAGAGAATGTTCGTCTGGAACTTCGATACCTGGTACAGAAAACTGAATGAGTGAAATGATGGAATTTAAGCGGAAAAACGTCATCCAGTTTTTACCCAACACACGAAGCCATTCTTGGAGCATTTTGACAAATGCAGCTAAGACGTTGCCACCATTCAGAGACGCTGCTTCGGCCAAGAACAGATCATCGAAGTAAGGCGCCCACAACACAGCAGGATAAGGTGGCCCAGGGACAAAATTTTTAGGCAGAAGTAACGCTAATTGGGCGCTCGTGCTTATACTTATCACTGAGAAAAATAAGGTAATAATTTTTTCGAATTTTTTTATATGATCAGATTTCTGTTACCCGCATCAGTATCTCGTTCGTGTAACGCATAGAAAGCGCATTGAAAATCCCCAAGAGCTACACTGACATTAGTTCCTCTTTTGATCCCAAACCAATCATCTTTTAACTCTCCCGCGAATGATCCAGAAGCCTTTATTTTCGGAAGTAAATGCGTTGGAAAATTGCAACTTTCAAGTCTAGAGAATCACATAAAACAGACGTTCGTTAAATTGAACGCAGTTGTAATTTTCGAATTAATTTTCACTACTTTTCTAAATTCCATGCTTTGTTAATCAAATCAAAGTATCCCCAACTTGCAGCATTTTGCTCGCACATCAAAGGGAAAGGCAGATCGCATAAAAGGGCAACGAGAAAATCTTGTATGGTTCCGGCTCGATTAAATTGGGACAAAAACTCAGCTTGATTTTGTTGCAACCAAAACAAAGTTGCACAACCGTAGCCGGTTGAAATCGAGGAAAAGGGATCGATGGGAAGTTGATCGAGGAAAACTCGCGAGCAACGTGCGTCTTGCCACGTGTACAGGGAACTGAGGTCTTTAAAATCAAAGTGCTGCGATGGTAATTCGCAACTTTCTTTATGTTGCCATAAAACAACACCGTGCATTTGGCCCGTAACTGCGATCGTGTCGATACGATCCACCCACTGGTTGATTAGAATCATGCATTCGCTTAATGCTGAGAAAATACAACTAACATTCTGTTCGAAGGCGCCGATTGGAACGGCAGTTGGAATGTTTGCGTTGCTCGGTTTTGAACACGTGCGCAGCAGTAATTGACTCGATTTTTCTATTACTGCGAGTTTAATACTGCTAGTGCCAATGTCTATACCCAAAACGCACGGACGATTATCACCTGCCATTATAATTGATTACTCGAGCAGTCGCAATAACGACAGTAGTTTAAAATTACAATATCAAGCAATGTGCACTCTCCTTACAGTTCTCTATTTTAATATTATGGTAATTGTTACGACTAATACAACGATTTCATGGTATAAAAGAGTGTATTTGTGTAGTTAATAAGAGTTACCATTAGATAGCGCTAGCGGAATGAGCTCTTCCTCGAGATCTCGGTTTCTCCTCCATTTTCTTATTTATCGTTTCAATTGTTTTCTAAGATTACTTTTTAAATTTTAGGGGTTTTTGATTTTTGCCGGTTTTCAATAGTGTTTCGTTTATTAAGCACTTTGTTTGTAGTAAGCGAATTTACAATAATTGTGAATGTATTTAGTATAGTACTTAACCATTTTTTAAATCATACGTTTGGAGTATTTTAAATTATTTAATTTATCTGTTTAAGTTGCATTGAATACAGTGACATTCATTCTCTGGTGTGGTAATAGTTTTATATTAATTTTACTAATTTTACTTTTTTTTCTTATCTTTTACCGATTCTTATCGCACTACCACTTACCAGGCTCGGCGATTTCTGCTTATAAACGAAATTATACATTAGATTTTGTAAATATTAGACTGTATAATTTTAATTGTATATTTAAGTGAAATAAAAATTCTTTAAAATTTCAAATGAAAGATGGCATTCTCTTATGAAGGGGCTATACTTCGAAGTTATGCCCATTCGCACTTGTGTCCGTTGAAAGTTGTGCATAACTCAGAAAAACAGTCCTGTGTTCGAATCCCTGTTCTACTCCTGTGTTTTTTTTTCAATTAAATAAAGAAAAAGAAATAAAACAATTACAAATATTTTTCTAAGGGTAGTGGGACTGCAAAAT
>JAQIXT010000200.1:0-54088 GCA_034700445.1 Stenotaenia linearis
ATTTACAGGGAACCCTTTTTTCTTTAGAAATTAAGTTATCTCAAGATCAACAGATGGGTGAATTTAGCACATACACCCTCAAGTGTGACAATAGCTGGGGGATGAAACAGATGGAACTCCTAATTCCCATCCCCTCACGGATGAAAAACTGCAGCAATGGCCTGTTGCCCCAAATTTAAAACGATTACACGAAATTACTCAAAATCAAGAAAAAAAACTGTCAAATTTTTTTTAATAACGTGCTATATTTACACAAAAATAAAAATCGATTAACTCAGTTAATTACAAGTTAAAATTTGGTTTTAAAATGGTAAAATTGTTAAAAGGTTATTTCACAAAAGGTCAAGAGTTGTATTTATACAGTTTTTAGCTGTAAAAATACTTTATTACGTACGGTAATTAAACATTTTATACTGTGTTTATGGCCTAAGTTAATTGAGGATAAAATTGCAATACCTGAGTGTGGAAGATGTACACATGATGCACTAAAATAATGTCAAAATCACATAATGGACGACATTAATTGTGAGAAAAACTCTCTAATGGCAGCTAATACTGAATTACTAAGCAATTCCCCAATTTGGTCTCCTCCTTCGACTTCTTGGAGTCCATCAAGAATGGTTCGCATGTTTATGGGTCTTCCTTGTAGATTACTTCTTAACTGCGTTAAAACGGCTCTAACTTGCTGTCTCGTTAACTTTTTCTTTGGCTTTTTTACATCTACAGTTCGTTTTCCTCGTCGTTTAATCACCTGGTTGTCTTCGGCGTCGTCTGCTTCGTCTTTATAAAAAACTAAAACTTTCTTGCCATTGTCTTTTAAAATATTTGACTCAGTAAGTGATGATGGGGTGTCTTCATCGTCTTCATTACTCAATGTTTCCTGAATGGCGAAATCGGTTGAATCATCATCCTGATCCGATGAACCTCCACTCAGAATGAAATCTCTGATGAATGTTGCTATTTGGTTTTCAAATAAGGGCGTCGAGTGGACATGAATGAACAGTGTGAGGAAGATTAAGTACTAGAAATGAATAAATTTATATGTGAGAAACAATTTTTCATCTCAATATTTGAAGAAAAAAAATATTCTCATTTTTAAATTTCAAATCCACTGCAAATTAAATTGATTTTCTGTTTGAGGGGGTGGTGGGGTTGGAATAAATCCATTTATTTTTTTTTTTTTTACAAAAATTATTTTCATTAAAAAAATTTTAATTTTTTTTTCAAATATCAAAATCAAAATTGATGGGTTTTTTTGTGTGTTTTTTGAAAAAAGTATTTTAGTTGAAATTTTGAAACAGGAATTTTGAAATTTTTACCAGAAATATAAAATAAATTTAAAATACTGTGCCCACCAAAAAGCAATTTTATACACTCACTTCAGGTGGCGTTAAAGTCTAAATGGTAGAATCTTGAGTCAAATATGGCGGCTTCTTCAAACTGAACTCTCATCTTAAACCAATTCAAGTTCAAGACTCAAAATTACGAGGCCACACACACAGTGATGTAAAAAGCACCGGAAAAACCGTAAGTTTCAATTTAAGATATATATTTAGGGCGTGGTTTCTATCAATCGTCAAAATCAACTAAGATAACCGTAAATGGCTAAGTGTCGAGTCAAAGTACTCTAGTGATTTTTATTGATCGAAAGGTTGTTCCCCTTAAAGGGGAAACAATAATTCTTCAAGAAACTACTGTAAGCTTATTATAGTATGAGAGCATGACAATACTTACACCAGTTTCTGTCCTTGATTTCATGGTCAACATGAATTGTTATTGTGTTTTTTTATATTGTGAATTGGCTACTGTGAAATATCCGACAATTGACCTTAAAACACCAAACTTTAGGTCTGGAATTTTCAGAATGAAAAAAACCCACAAATCGCATAAAATGGGCACAAATTACAGGGGAAATCATAAATCGAAACTAATTGTTCATCTAACATCCTAAAATGTTAAAATAACCCACATATATGCTGTATAAAATATTTTCAATACCTTCCTGAATTTTAGTGTAAATCAATAGATACACAACCAGGCCATACTTCCTCAACAAAATCATTAATAATTTCTTCCTTATATGGAAAATAAATACTAATTCATTCACTTTCAACCTATATCAAATCAGATTGACAGAAATTTATAATAATGAAATTTATAGAAAACATAGTAAAGAACATTTTACAAAATTTACCGGAAAGCGTTCGCTTAAAACCGTAAAACTTTTGTTCTTCTTTACAACAAATTTAATTATTATAAATTTTGTAAATCTGATTTTCCCTTTTCTAACTACCAAATCCAAAATTCCAACCACCAAAACCCAAAACTTACAGCACAAAAACTCATCTTCCATTTGTGTATCCATATAAGAAAGCTTCACTGCAAAGCACAACCTTCTCACTCGGCTGTATACCACACACTACCCACATCAACACCGTAAATAATAGAGCGAAAATAAACTCACCTTATAATATTTCATTTCGAAGGCAATTCGGTGAAACGACGGTAAACCCAACGGATTATTAGTCACTCGACTAATTCAAGTTTGAGGTCAGTGAAGGACAATTGCTCACCTGAATCTTGCTTGCTCTGCTTGTTTTCGCGGTACTTTGTCGACTGAAACATTCGCCGGGTTTCTCTCCGTTTTTTTAAACTCCTAATCAAGAGGGGTGCGGGCTGAGTTGATGGAGGTGACCTCGAAAGAGAAAGGGCAAAGAAAGTGTCCTCGATATCCCTCTTACGATTAAGGTCAGTGAAGACCGATGACATAACGATTACAGGTGTAAATGAGGCAATTCCGAGTTAGATAGGAACTAAAAGTGTCACTGTTCGAGTCGAATTTGTTTAGGAATGTGTTGATTAAGTCATTATAATGGATGAGTATATAAATTTGAAAGTTCCGTTTCCATTTCGCCGAACGTCCACCTTGCTACCACATTTTTCGGCCAATTGTGCGTTTTCTGGGTCAATTACCGCGGGGTTTGACCAACATAAGGGGATTGAGGAAATATGAGGTGAAGATTGAGCGAGGAGTTGAATTTATTCTCGATGCTTTGTACTGATTCTGTGCAATGATGACAATGACCACTTACAATTCCCGTGTCGTGTACTGGTTAACTCTGGCTTTTAGGGCTTTGGAAATTATTTTGTATTGTTTTCCGTATTGTGCGTTGTTGATTGAAGTTTGTTTCAAGTCGAAGTTGAAGGGGAGTGAATTTGAATTTGAGGTGATTTGTGATTGAAATCGTGGGAAAATTTGGAAAAAAGAAAGCTACAGTGAGAGAAATGAGATTTACAAAAATCTACAATAATCAAGTTTATTGTGAACATCTAATATACATTTGAGATTGTAATAGAATTGTTTACAAAAAATTTAATCTCATTTTTCTTTCAGTGTGAAAAGCAGGTTTAAAATTAGTCTTGATCTCGGAAGGTGGTAAACTCATTTTTCTATAATTATACCAACGTACCAAATATTTTTTTTCGCCTTTTGTTGCTTTTTTGCTGTTTTTGTTCTCAATACTTAAAGCGGTGTTTATTTACAATTATTAACACTTAGGTGGGTTTTTTGAAGTAGGTCACTCATTGGTGTGGAAAAAATTTTGGAAGCTTAATATGTTTTTGTTTGTGGGAATCGTTTTCTGTTATCTTGTAAATTATTTCGCAATATAAGGACCTGAATTCTTATAGGATTGTTATATAATGTTGAAAATGTGTGGAGGAAGAGTGAAAATTGTAGGAAAATTGTAGGAAAATTGCATAAACTTTAAGGATATGTTTAAAAAAATTAAAGAAAAAATTGAAGGAAGTTAAATTGCGAAATGCATACTAAGATACAAAAATGAGAGTTGAAATTTGCAGTGAAGTATGACTAAACATATTAATGTATTTAAATAGGCTAGAAGCCATTATTAAAAGTAAAATGTGGTTTAGATTTCATTTGAATTTACATTAAGTTTTCATATTAGATTTGATTTAATTCGTAGATTAACCAAAATCAGTTCCTTTGTATATAATTATTTATATATATATATATATGTCTGGAGATCATTAGAACTTAATCTCGGAGAGTTGGATTCTTAGAAAGGCTTCAAAATGTAATTTTACCAAAATAGGATAAATAATTAATAATTTGATTCGTTGGAACTATCCATTCCAACATTAACTTTGCATAACCAGAGCACAAAATTATGAAATTTAAAATTGAAAATTTATTAGCTGCGTAACTTTTCAATTAAAATTGATAGATTTTTTTAAGAAAAAAAATTACTCACAAAAAATATATTAATACACATTTAATGCACTGAATATTAATATCATATCAATCGTGTTAAGACTTTCGCAAATCCACAACAGTAACTTGTGCTTCCCCGCTCACAATAACGTGAGAACAAGTCTAAAAGAAAAATATTTAAAAAAATTAATAACAAATCTCAACAACCACAAACTCAAACATCACCTCGTATAATGCAGGATCTTTAGGATGTGGATGAAAACCTGGTAACTGGCACTTGGCAATGAAATCAAGACCATAATCGGGAGTAAGCGCAAACAAACCAGTCCTAAAAACAAAAAAATAAACAAAATTACGAAAAAATTACAAAATTTAACCAAACAAATAATTACTCGTTAAATTTAGGCGCACAAACAATAGCTATAGCTTCAGGCATCATCATTTGGTAAGCGCAATGGGTGTGCAGATCAACACTGGACATGAAACTCGTTTGGGTGGGATGTGTCTAGAAATAAATTTTTAGAAAAAATTAATAAACAAATAATTAACAAAATCGATATTTTTTACATGGATCCAGCCAAGAGTTATTAAATCGTGTTCGTCCTGGTACTCGAATATATCTTCTTCATTGTCAGTCGTGCAACTATCACTGGTACCGTGCTGGTGAGGTATTAGTAAATGCGTGACACTAAACACACTATGCGATAAAAGGCCAGCGAGGATCCCACAAGTTTCGATTCCCTTTTCTGTATTTAGCTGCGCCAATTTCAGGAATTTGGACATCAATTGTAAGGGGACGATAACGTTGCGTAATCCCGTTTGCGACTCGACATGACTTAGCAAATACGACGGTTTTGTCGTTCTGTCTATGTTCGGTTTGGGAGTTATGGATATGTGAGGTACCGGATCGAAGTTTGTGGCTCCCGTTGCCAACGGGGGTTCGGGCACTTCCAACTTTGCCGAATTGGACGGCTCCAAATCCGGCCAGTCGATTCCGACGATGTTATTGTTAGTGACATGAACTGGTTGGGAAATTTGTCCGTTTTCGTCCACTTTCTTTCGTTGTTGTAATAAGCGTATTCCTTTTTCCTCTTCGTATTTTTGCTTTTCTTTTTCTTTGGCAGCTTTTTCCAGTTGTTCCCTGATTTGTTGTTGGTTTACGAGCATTTCTTTTTCCTTATTAGTAAAATATTATTTACTCAATAATCAAAAAATTATTTTTTAATTATTTTTCTTAAATTACTTTTTGTTGTCGCCATTGAACTGACTCTTGTTTGTACCTTTCTTCTAGTTTTGCTTTGATCTTCTCAGCTTTTGGGAATGTTTCTTTAATTTTCTATTCAAAAGAAAAATAAATACACAATAATTTCAATTTAAAACCATTTACTGTATACCTTTCTCATGCTTTTCTTGTCATCTGCTGGAATCAATTGGTAGTCAGGATGATTGGGCAATTTTTCCAAAAATAATCTACAACATTAACATTACAATTGGGATCAAAGTTGTCGATTATTTTATTATACTATACCCACGTTATGAATTTCGAGTATAATATAAATGCGTTTTCTAAATTTTTTTCCTCGTAGTAAACATTGGCCATTCTCATCATTTCCAATCCAGATCGAAAGTATCTTTTTGGTGGAATCTTGTTGTCGATTTCAACTCCCGCTGCTATTTCACTCAGGTTTTGAATCCTAGCGTGGGGATCCCCGAGTAATTCTTCCGGGACGGGGTTCATGTTGGAAGTTAGTGGCATTTTCTAGAATAAATCAGGTGGCACATAATACAATATAGCGTAGATAGCCGTTAAGTCAGAGGAGTGACTCGTGTGACTCACACTGAAAACACAAAACAGAGGATATTTTAGTTTAAGTTTCCAGTTCAGTTGTGAATGTGTGTTAGACTTATATAATCCTAGATCTCGTGGTAAATGTCGGTTGTAACTCACAGTTTACATGGAATGAGAAGGCGCCATGTTGTTTATAGTTTATTTATCAGACGTGAGTAATCGAAATTGGGAAAAAGAAAAGGTGGAATGTGGTGCAATATAATAAAAAAATAATGAAAATTGTGTTTATTACTTTAAAATTCAGTTAATAATTACGATAATTAATTTCATTTCAAAGAATTTACGAATCATCAATTGATATAACTCCCATTTTTATTTTATTTATCAGCAAACAAGTCATGGCTACAATTCAAACAGAAAAATTCAAACAAACTAGGTTAGAAAATAAAAAGGTTTTCCCCATTTTATAAGGCTTTCACTTTAAGCTGTTTCATTTTTGGTGCTTTGCGCTTTAGTTCACGCCTGTGTTCACGCTCCTGCACAAGAAAACAAATTTATGAGTTTTGAAAAAATTCGGTTTTAAATTTTCTACTAACCTCCCATTTTCGTTGTTTATCGGGATCATCTTCGTTTAGAATTTTCTCCTTTTCGGCCCTTCTTTTATCTTCCCGGCGCTGTTGAGCAGCTTCGGCCCGTTGCTGATGAGTAGTTTTGAGAAAAGCTTCCTCAACTCTAAGTCTGTTCTTCTCGGTTTTCTGTTTCGCTTCTTTGCTCAGTCTCAATCGCTTCACCTTTTCCATGCAATGAAAAATGAATTGAAACAACGGTCGGAATGACTCCATCGCTTCTGGTGTGCTTTTCCCGTGTTCGGACACTGAAAAACCAATTTAAAATCACGTCAAATAACTCGCAAATAATTATAAAACCCAAAATTTACCGTTAAATGAAAATACAAGAGTTTTCTTTACATCGGGCAGTTTCGACTGTTGCGTATCTCTAGAAAGTGATTGAATTTTTTGATTTTTATTCATAAAATGGAACAAAATCAATTGAAATACTCACTCAGGTACTTTAGGACCAGAATATTGATCGGAAAAGTGGATATAATCAATATGGGACTCGAATTTGTTGAAAACAGCAGTGACTTTGGGGTCTAGAATTGCACTGGTTACTTCTCCAACTTCACTCATTAAGTAAAAGCAAGATGGAAGTCCAAACTTATCTACAATTTTTTTTTCAGGACAAAACGTGGTCTGAAATTCGAGAAAAAAAATTTAATTTCCTTTAAATGATTTATTTAACTAAACTCACAATGTCGTTCATATCCTTGACTAATTTGGCAGATGATTTTTTATTGACAACAACAAAAACAAACGTATCCATGTCTTCAGCGTTCATGGTAACTTTCACTTGCTAAATTTATTATCACAATTTGATTTATGTTCCAATTATAAACATTTTTAATAGGCTCTTACGATTTGATCACATGATGGCCTCATGAGTTGCGCGATCACGTGGATGAGATCTTGCCGTTTTAGCAATTTCAGTTGTACTAACATCCCTTCGCAGCATGTCCGCCCACTACACCATAAAGTGTAAATATTTTCGGATTCTTTGACTAATCCACCTGCATTTTCACTTTCGGCTAATTTCCCATCATCACCTGTATTGATGACATTAAAAATATTTAAAAATATGATAAAAATTATATTCGGCACAAAATAGCGTGCAAAAATATTTATCGCTTTTTTAAACCGAGATTTAATAAAAATAATCAAAATCCAAGCTAAAATCACAAATTTTCTATCCACTTAAAACCACCACCTGCACCTGATTATTAGGAACAAATAATTATATATTTCAACATGCCTACTAGGTGAAAATTCTGTTCCAAAAGTTGTTTATGCGATGAAAACCAGGCATTAGCTAGTTTTTGATTCGTGGTTTTCCCAGCGATGAAATTAATGAAATAAACAACAAGTCCAGCGATCATAAGCATCTCCAAATGAAGTGTGTCCCAATTGGTTCTCAGATTAAATGGCACCTAAAATACAATAAAATACGGTGATTACTGTAAATCACGCAGAATTTTTAAAATAAACCTTAGTTATTTTTAGATCAGGAGCTTCTCCCTTATTTTTCCCAGTGTATGGTTTACTGCCATCACTGTCGAATCTCTCGAATTCCTCGTCGTCTTGAAAGTGATCGAATTCTTCATCATCTTCGTCGATTTCAACCACAGCTTCGTCCTCTTCGCTCGATTCCTCGCGTTTGTTTTGTGTCGATGATTGAGTGCTTGCCTCGTTTTCCTCTTGTTTAATTACTTCGTCGTCATCGTCGAAGTCTTCAAATTCGGCAAATTCATTGTCTACGATGTCGGCTTGATGTGGGTTCACAGCGCGAACCGAGATCAAGTTATTCAATAGCAAACACAACAGTAACCACAAGAGTTTCATTTGCGATTGTTTCAAATGGGGAAATTAAATTAACTTACTATTAGAACATAAAATAAATAAAATTACACTCTTTCCTTTCTTTTTTTTAGAAGTATAAAATATCACGTTGTTTCATTCGGCTTGCATAGCTTTTTTCACGAGTTTCTACCGAGCAAAATTGCGCATGTGTTCTGTGATTTCACAGAAAATCAAGTTCCGTTTCCTGTTGATGTAGTTTGACTATTTCCAGTTCAGTTGTGAATGGGTATTTTCAACTGTACTGGAAACTGATTTTTTTTAAAGCTCTTTTAGGTGAGAAAGAAAAATAAAACCAGGAGCTCTTTACCACATTAATTTTTCAATTATAAATTCTTAATTCTTTTTTAATTCTAATTTTTTATAATATTTTTAAACTGGACATTTTTTTTTAAGTTTTAATTTTTTTATTTTTAAATTTAATTTTTTTAAATACAATTTCCTTAAAATAAATTTTAACTTTAATTTTTTTATTTTTAAATTTAATTTTTTTAAATTCAATTTTCTTAAAATAAATTTTAACTTTAATTTTTAAACTGCAAAAAAATTACAGTTTATATAATTTAAATTTTTAAATTCAATATTAAAAAATTCAAATATTTTTTAATTAAAAAAGATGCATTAAATTGACATTTAAACTTACAACCCCGAAACTAAAATAAAACCACAATTTTAATATACAAAAATTATACACACAATAACTAGGCTCAATCTCCACATCCCAAAATTCCAACCAGTTCAATAAACCCCAAACTTTCATAATCAAACACATCGCTCTCCAATAACACTTTGAATATTCATCCTCAACGATCACTTCCTTGATGCCAAACTATATAAACCCGCTCATTGTGCAGGAGCAAATATAACCGGCATCGTCGCGTGAGCAACGTTTCGAACTCCTATAACCGAAGTATTGTACAAAGCAGTTATCAATCGATTAACTCCATTGAAAAATGGAAACGGTTTCTTCTCCGGTTGTCTCGTTCTAGTCGGGTCGTCGAAAAGCCTTTCTTCCCCATCGTCTGGCCCACCGATAAATGAGCGAATGAGGGCATTAGTGTTGATGGGTATATTCAAAAGTGGGGTTGAAATGACTAATAAAGTCAGTGAAAACAATACGAAAAGCTGAAAGGAAAGAAATGTTGATTTGTTGGTGTTTGAGTCAACGAGTTCTTACCTGAAAACTCTTCATTTTGGCTGTTATTTGCTAACTGAAAGTGATATTAGAGGGGAGAAGTATGTAGCGTTTCACTTCCTACTACTGCTCCAATACCATGAAATGGTTTTAGGTCATGATAATGGAATTTTTTAGGGGCAAGCACCTTTGCCCCTTATTGTCGGACTTGATAAATGTTTGGGAGAGGAAAGAATGGGAAAATAGTTTAGACTCTAATTCATGAAAAACTTTACGTTTTTCATGAATAATGTTAATAAATGCAATATGTTTAGTATTTATGTGATTTTTGGGTTTGGGTGCTTGACCCAATTAGTATTATAATGACTTGTTTGTGAAAGTAGAAGTGCTCGGGCAAAAAATTAACCTAGTTTTGTGGGTTAGGCGGTACTAGAGGATCCGCCTAATTGGATTTTTTTCTCTGTAGGAACATCGTTAACTTAATTCCTAATATTTGACTACAGTTTGAATTTTTTATTGGTTTTTTTTTTAAATAAATAAAGTATAAAATGTGAAATGATTCTGTTTTGCAATTTTTATGTAAACTGACAAAACTGATGTTCAAAACAGGAAAAAGTTGGAATTTATTTCAAAATTTATATCTTTCTACTTACTTGCCTCGAAACAAATCTAGAAAAAATTTGGCCACAAAGAAACTGTAAGAATTAATTATATAATTCAGGAATCAAATTAGCATTGGTTTCTATGGAGAAAAAAAAATTCAACATGGCAGATCCTCTATCACCTTAAAATGGTTTCACTGCGTAAAAAATTCGAATTTACATTGATGTAAATTCGATTTTTTTACGCAGTGTTTCTTATTTGGTTTTAGGCAGTTCTAATTTGCAATCTTATGTCACATCTGATATTCCTTATATGGTCGTTGAATGGATGGTTGTTTACAAAGTAGAACAACTTTTCTACTTTAATGCTTCATCAATCCTTCAGTGAACTGTTAAATGCTGCTAAACAAGTTTACAATTCATTATCCTATGTTACTCTCATGCAAATCTAATAAATTCACTTTAATTCTTCATGTGATAAGAAAAATTCTATTTTTATTAAAAAAACAATTGAGACATGATTTTTATTATGATAACATGTGTTACATGTGTGTTAATTAGCTGTACATCAATGAATTTATTGAATTAAGATGAGAAAAGAGCGGGTAGAATCCCCTTTATAATGTTCCTCAATGTTTGTTGACCGGAAACACGAATTGCTCGAAGTGCACTGCTCAAAATTGGAATGTCTTTGAACAATCCGTCGTCACTGTTCTTTTCCTTTTCTCTCTCCTTTTCTTTACGCCTTGCGCGGAAAAGTGCAGCAAGAAGTCCTTTGGGTTTTTTCGTGGTTACTATCTCATCATCGTCGTCATCTCTCATAATGGGTGAAAGAAAGTCGCCAAGATCCAGAGGTTTTCGTGTGGTTTTTGATTTTGAAACTTCTTCAATGTCTGAGGGTTCCACAATGCCCGATTCCATAATGTCTTTAGATGAGGGTTTTTTCTTGAATAAATTACGGAGAAAAAATCGTAATGGCGTTATAGTTGTCGAGGAACTGGCCGATAAGTGAAGCATTGTACAAAGAACAACAAGGGTAAACTGTAAAAAAGAAAGTAAATTATTTAAAATTGATTAAAATAGTGAAAATCAGGTTTAAAATTAATTAAAATAGTGAAAATCAGGTTTAAAATTGATTAAAACAGTGAAAATCAGGTTTAAAGTTGGTTAAATTATCAGGTTTAAGACATCTAAATCAGGTTTATTATGTAAAACCTATCCTTAGATTTTATTATGTTGCACTTCAATACAATGCATCAATTTCCTTAGTAGTATACTCAAAATTCATGTCATGTTACAGTTCCTTTGTACCAAACCCTCTTCAGTATTGGGGTTTCCAGTACAGGGAGATTATTGTCCTGTATAACACTCAACCACTACAACTTTTTATCGTCATTTTCTTCCACCTTCTTTACCATTTCAAAACACGATAATCTATCTCATATAACTTGAACTTACCACTGGTAACAACTTCATAATGATATCTTGAGCTCGAATTTCCAATCAATAATCAATATCAACGTTATTTCATCCTAAAATCAAAACCAGCAACATTAAGCCTTACAAATCCATCCCCAAACACAAAAACAAACAAATGACTCTAAATGAGCAGCCAGATATTGTTACATACCTTTTACCCGCTTTCCTACAGCATTTTGAAACACATCCTCAGCCTTCATTCGCCTACTGACTATACAAGGACCGAGCGAGCCCAGAGGCCATGCACCGATGGCCTCAAACTTGAACTGGAACATTCACTGCAATCCTTTAGTCTCACGTTTCGATTTAAACAAATCCTAATAAAAATAGAAATAACTCACTACCGACACTAGAAATTTTTGATTGCTCTTCTTTATTTTTTTTTGTTAGTAATAGTAAATACAAATAAATATAAAAAGAAAAAATATTTTTAAAAAGTATTCGATAGGTCAGTGGTCTTGCAGGCCATTGAATTTTGTCCCCATTTTTCTAGTTCAGTTTTACATCACTAGAGAATGACACTTAGAGCGAAAAAGGTAAATATTTTTTAAAATTAAAAAAGGTCTTGGAATGAATTTAAATATACAAAATGTATAAAATTAGTCCGGCGTTGAGTAATTATTATAATTTCGAATTTCGTTCCTTCAATTTCCTCGCTAAGAGTCGAACTAAAGCCACATTTAGACTTCTTCTATTCGCAAGCGTTGATCTGGCTTGCAGTAAAGCCTCTAAATCGGTCCCGGAATCCGACTCGGAAAGTAAGGAGGACGTACTGCTGTCGGAAGAGTCGGATAAGAGCGAACCCAAAGCGGAATCTGAGTCGGACGATGATGATGATGCTGAGTCCGAGTCTCCTAAATCAACGTCGATGCCTTCTGCCGCCATGCTGCTTCGTAGTCTGGCTATTCTATTCTTTAGAACTCTTTTTCCGGCTTTGTTTCGGGCCTCGGACACAAATTGGGCCGCGTCGTTCAACGCTTTGATTCGTTCGGCGGTTCTGCTCGGGTCGGATTCTCGGTTTTCCGGCGATACTTCCATTCCCATTACTCGGCTCATGAAACGCATGGCGTTGGACATGAATTCGAAGAAATCGGCATTGGTTACGTCCGGTTGTACTAGTAAAAGGGCGATGATACATAATGAGAACTGAAATTTGGTAATATTAATAAATGTTATGAGTTGAATTCGTAAATTGAAATATGCGGACTTTCGCTTGGACAATGCTAAACGTGACTTTGAATATGCTGACCCTGACTTAAATTGTCCAGGAAATGAAGGGTTGAATTTATTCAAGTCTCATGCACTTTTACATACTATGTCTCATGGCTGACTTTTTAGGGAAGTATTGCAGGGAAGATTACCATTTTTAAATGTGTGTCCCTTTAACCCACATACTGGTGATAAAATTACTTTTAGTTTTAATTTCCCTTTTTGACTTTTTTAATGACATTTTGAAATTTCGAAATAAATAAAAAATTTAAACTTTTTTTTATAAAAAAATTTAGAAAATTATCATATTTTTTGCTTTGCTTTGCGGCTTTCGTGTTATAAGGGGCAGCTTTGATTAAATTCTCAACAAAAAATATCATTTTTGAACTAAATAATTTTTTAATTTACATTTAAAAAAAATATATATATAGATTATAATTTACCTTCGTAAAATGCATTTTAGGTCCTGTTTGGATCGCGGCCACTTTTCAAATGACGTTTTTTAGGCCTAAAACAAAACCGGATACTATGTTGAAGCCATAACGCATGTGCGAAGTAAAATTCAGGCCAATTTGTAAGAAATTAAGTGTCTTTTATTTCCTTTTTGAGCAGCTAACGAGTTTACATCTTTTATAATTGAATTTCAAAACACTTGGAATTAAAAATTACAAACACAGAGATTGTTTAGTAATTAAATGAAAATAATTTTGCAACCGCGGCCAATGAACTGCGGGAAAATGAGGAACAAGAAGCGGACGTTGTCCCAAATGGCTACTCACGTCGTCATTTGTGTCGTATTTAATATATGCGATTCGATTGGTTTTTAGAGTTGTAGGTCATAACTGTATTTGAAACTGATCTTGAACTTGAAATTGTGCATTATGAATAGAAATGAAAATAGATAAAACCTATTTATTAAACTAAAAAATACAACATAAATAAATAATGATAATAATAATAAACTGCTAATATTAAAATAAGGTCAATTGAAATCAATCATTAAAACAGTTTAAATTACAAATTTCATATTTACATAAGTTTAAAAACTTTTTTTAAATTTTTTTTTAATAAAAAAAAAATTATTGTTTAGTATTTAAAACCCCATTTTTGAACATTCTAAACGACCGTAAAAGAGAAAATGGCGATGGGGCATGTCCCTTTTTCATACCATAACCACCACCTAATTCAGGATCAGGGTCAGGATCCCCATACCCACCCTTAAAACCATCAACAAACCCATCCACAAGCCCAGTTATAACATTCCCCTTAGCTTTCCCGATTCCTTCAACAATACCGGCTTTAACGTTCGCAATTTTCGTTATAATTTTCGCCTTAGTTCGTCCAACGCCGCGAATTCCTTTAGCCAAAACATGTCCTTTAAACGCGGGAATCGCTCCCAAAAACGCGCCTATACTCCCCTTACCCCCATCCCCGCCTCCGTAACCCCCACCACCACCACCATTATCCCCACCCCCATACCCGGTAGGATCCCCACCGCCGTCTCCGCCGTTTGGTTTGTAGAAAATAGTCGAAAACGTTTTCTTCTTCGAATTATGGCCGCCTTGGTCCGTCGGCGGCGGATCGACAACAACTTCCCCGCCGTCGTCTCCGCCTCCTCCGCTCGGTTCGACCGGTTCTTGCCCCGTCTCATCTTCACCTCGTAAAAGTTCCAGCAGCGATGGCCGCAAATGAGGCGCGGTTTTTGAAAAATCCGGTTGCTCACTTATTAAAGTATCGTCCATCGATTGGAGTTTCTCCAAACCAAGAACTTGTCGCATTTTTGTTTCTCGAGACCGAATTCCATCGATTTGAATCGCCAACCGTTGTGATGAAGTGTAACATAAGTAACAGAGGATTAAGTATAGCGATGTCTAGAAAAATAAAAAATTTTAAATTTAAAATTAAAAAATTAGATAAAAATTTAAAAAATAGAAAAATAAGGAGAAAATTAAGATTTGACGATGCACTGCAAGAAAAATCGGATTTACGTTAAATGAATTTTCCGGTAAATTTTGTAACTCGTTGTTTTAGAATAAAATTTAATTATTGTAAATTTTTGTAAATCACATTTTTCTTGCATTGAAAATGACTTACCTGCCAGTGATTCATGGTTGCGGGTGGAAGTTAATGGTTGTGACGCGTGCCGAACGACGTTTGAAGAAATGAGGACGTCAGTTTTCTTTTTATATGTCCGAGGTCAATAGCGATGTGCTCAGTGGCGTTATTGACAGATCCAAACACGTGGTCTTGTGAGGATTTAAATTTATGGGAAAACTGAAAAAAATAAAGGAAAGTGGCTCAGTTTAATAAATTTTCAACTTTAAATATTTTTTATTCTTTTCCTCTTTTCCTCTTTTCATTAATTCATTTTTAATGAAATCAGTTAACTATTTACATATTACTAGTTTACCGTATAATCATGTCATGGAATCGTGAAAATTGAAAATAAGTCAATGTACCTTTGTGGGAAATTTGTTAATTTCAAATCAATTGAAACTGCAAAGTCACATAAACACATATAACACAATATTTACTATTTATTTCACACATTTCTCATTATAAAACTCCCTTTTACGAATTTCCGACACAGATAACGTAAAAATCATTAACTAATGTGTTATAAGTCACAGAGAAACTGTTTTAGTACATCATAAACAAATAAAAAATGCATTTAGCTGTGAAATTAAAACATTGTTCAATGAGTTCATTGAATCTTGCTTAAAATCCATTCTAATCAAATGCGGGACGTTGCCAGTAAGTTTATCAGCTGACTAAACATTCACTGACTGTCGATGGCCGACATTGTACCTGACAACCTACTAACTTCTGCTCCTAACTTTGAAAAAAAATAGGTCGAGATGACTGAAGACAAATAATTCAATTAACCACACCACTCATCTCTTTTTCGACTATTCATCAATGCAAAACGAATTATAATCGAATTTAAAACCAAGGATGGATTTGATGAATACGTTTATGTAAATACGATTAATGAAGCGAGAACAATTCGAGTCAAGGTAAAGATAAGTAAAGGAAGTTAATTTAACTCTTTGTAGCCTTTGATATAGTGGTCAAATGTTACTCGTGAAGATAATTCTTATCAACACAATGCCCTATCGTCAAGCATTGCCCTTGAATATGTTTGAACTAAATTTATTTCATTGCGACTAATTAAATATCTTTGTAGAGAAAAACGTGATTAAGTTGGTGAATTAAATGCATGGGGCAAAAATCTCATTAAAGTTTTACTTTTCCTTGTTTGGCGGTGGAAACCAGGTTGGGTAAATATTGAAAATGGGTTTTGGTTACGTTAATAATGGGGGAAATTATGAGGTTGTGTAAATTTGTTAGGACTTTCTTCATTTTCAGTTACAAATATTACAACGTTGTACAAAATTGTTTAGGGTTATGAGATTTTTAATGAAAAGTTTTGAAATTTGTATAGAACAGCGGTGTTTAGTTTATCAAAATTTTGCAATTTTTTGACATTTATTTTCCACTTTTTGAATTTTGTATAAAGAAAAATTACAATTTTACGTTACGAAATTAAAAACTATTTTCAATCACATTTTTCAATTTTTCGTTGAGTATAAAATAGAATTTCAATCTCATCTCGGAACTTGATTTCTAATTCTAATTCTAATTCTAAGTCATCATCCAAAACAAGCCGAAAATTCTGTCTTGACAAATTTTTGGCAATCGTCCGCAGTTCGGTTGATCTTTTCGTCGCTTTCAAGCAATGTTCGGTCCGTTTACTTGAACAAATTTTGTATTTCGCTCCAGCTCGTTGTATTCTCGTTTTCCTCTTTTTTTTGTCGCTTCCACCAACTCAAACTCTGCCTCTTCCGCGCACTTTTCTCGATCTGCACTTCCGGGCGACTTTTATAATTCATTCTAATCGCCATTGATCTTGTGCTGAATGGTAAGGCTTCTTCCGAGCACGACGGTGGACACGGAGGTGGACATTTGGGCTTCGACTTCGGACACGGGGGAGGGCACGGAGGGGGGCATTTTGGCTTCTTCGGTTTCGGACACGGGGGCGGGCAAGGAGGGGGACACTTTGGCTTCTTCGGTTTCGGGCAGGGGGGCGGGCACGGAGGGGGACACTTCGGTTTTTTCGGTTTCGGGCAAGGGGGCGGACATGGGGGTGGACATGGGGGTGGACATGGAGGTGGACATGGAGGCGGACATGGCCTGAATGGGGGGATGCATGGTTTCGGAGGGGGGCATGGTGGGGGGCATGGGGGCGGACACGGCGGTGGGCACGGCGGTGGGCAAGGGGGTGGACATGGAGGTGGACACTTTGGTTTTTTGCACGGTGGTGGACATTCCTTAGGCAAACAAATTGGAGGCTTTCTCTTACAACGTCCACTTGACCGGTTGGCAATGTAGTAGCGTCCATCACAGTAATTTCGACGGATGTATCCGCCACATATTCCGTTTTTAAGTGACTGTTTAATGGATGTCATCAACGTGCAGTCGTCGATGGGTAGGGCTCTTGTCTGTCGCAGGTACGTGGCAATTTCGACGGCGGTGGCTCCGTTTCCACAGTTCATGTGTTGGAGTGCCGCCAAGGTCATCTTGGATAATTGTTCCGAACTTGGACATTGCATTTCTAATTTTTAAGAGCTGGCAGCAAAATAGACCAAATGGCGACCGCTATTTTTCTATCATTAAATTCGAAAGAATTAACTCTATTGTTGCATTTTGTATCCAGGACAACTGGCAACAATAAACGAAAAATTTAAAAAATGCGATGTGCTACGTAAAGTAAAATCTAATTTTCTTCTTAACTCATTTCCATTAATTTTTACTTCATTTTAAATAGCGAAATTTGTTAATACTACACAAAATTTTATTACCTTAAATTTCATATTTCACTCACATATTCTATTCTTCAACTTCCACGTTAACCTCAATTGTTACATTTTGATTAAATTTCACTTACTTTCAACATTTATACTTTTTCCTTACTGCTTCAAAATCACGAGAATAACTAATGATCCTCCAAAAGGCTCCATTCAAACGAAAACCGAAATTCCTGCCACAAATCACATTCTATCATCACAAATTTCGCTCATTTTATTTACCCGAAGATGCGAACAATGCAATTAGCCGATAAATAAAGCGTTAGAATCAAATTGTTGGTTATCACGGCAACCATTCGAATGTGTTTGTTAGAAATAAAATAAAAAATCGCCATCGTTTGGTTTCCACATTTTGCTGCTTGTTTAGAAAAAGAAAAAATTCAAAATGCCGGGGATGTGCTGTCCGAGTCCGGAAAAACTGTTCAAAATGGTCCTGATGGCCCTTCAACACATGAATTGCGGTTACGGGGCAACTGCAGTTGAAATTTTCGGCTATCTTCGCATGACCACGGTAATCCCAATGGAGGACTGGGACTTCATGACAATGATTAAAGAAGCATTGAAAAAAGGAATCACCATGGGTTTTTTGCGACGAAATTACTGTAACGGCAGATACTACATCGCTCAGAGATCGAGTGGACGGTGTAAAAGAAAACCACCTCTCTGCATACCCAAGCAATGTCCACCACCTTGCAAGAAACCCAAATGCCCGCCCTCGTGTCCACCCCCGTGTCCTCCAAGATGCCCCCCTCCTTGCCCTCCAAGATGCCCCCCTCCATGCCCTCCCCCGTGCCCAAGACCAAAATGTCCCCCTCCCTGCCCCCCTCCCTGCCCAAGACCGAAATGTCCACCCCCGTGTCCACCCCCTTGCCCCAAACCGCCGAAATGCCCGAAGTGCCCGCCTCCGTGCTGCCCGCCGCCGTGCCCCAAGCCGAGGCCACCACCGCCTCCGGTGAAGCCGAAAGTTCGTCCAAAAGGCCCTCCACCATGCACACCGTGCCCACCGATGAGGCCGAAACCGTGTCCAGTAAAGAAACCGAAATGTCCGCCGCCGAAGTGTCCGAAATGTCCGCCACCGAAGTGTCCGCCACCGAAATGTCCGAAACCGAGATGCTCGGGGATCGAGTTGAGGCGCGTGGAGAGTAAAAGTAACCTTTTGCATCACACGATGAGGAAATCAAGAACGGCGAGACCGAAAAGAACGATTAGGCGGAGTGATGGACGGTCGTCGGTCGCGTGGTGGTTGATGCAGAAAAAAATGGATAAAAGCAATATGAGGAGAAGAATCGAGGCTCAGAGTTTATTCAAACAGTGATTTAAGTTTCAGAAAAAAAATTGGAAAGATCAGCAGCAAAGTGTCAAATTCAAGAGTTTATTTGGGCGAAATCAGTGATAAAAATCGAAGTTTTATCCGGATTTATTGATTTTGAGATTTTTAATATCGAAATTTGCTTTGAACTGTTCAGAAGGGACACTAGGCCAAAGACAAAAATTGTAAAACTAAAATTGTGTAAAAGTATTTTTTTTTTAATTTACTGTTTATAAAAATAGCACAATTTACTTTAAGTGGAAAAAAGCAGTATTGTACATAACTTGATTAAATGTCCAGTTAAAGTAAAAAAAAAAATCTTTTTTCTTTTTTTAATTCAAAGACATCATGAATTCTTTTATTAACAGAGGGCGGTTGAATCAATACAACATGAGCGATGGAGTCCAGTGAGTAATAAATGAGTAACAAGTGGAAGGGTGGAATTGAATGAACGAAACAATACCTAGTTGCCTACAATTCAATTACAACAATACATTTCTTTACAGAAAACAAGCGAACTTCGGTTTTGTTATGATGGAATGCAAAAATACGAATCATCCAATGAGATTTCATCAGACAAGAAACAACTCTCCAATGATGATGATGCTTTTATCTCCTTTCACGACTGCCAAGATGGTGGCAGAAACAGTCCGACTGGCAATCGATTCGGGTGAAAAGTTAAAACTTGGTAACACTGTTTACTGCTAGTAAACATAAACAATAATGGCCGACGTGGTGGAAACGGTCGACGAGCTGAAACAAGAAGTGGAGCGATTGCAACGGGAATTGGCTCAAGCAAACTACGATAAAATTCAATCCGCCCAATATGGCCTGGATTTGCTCAAGGAAAAAAGTACTTGGCAAGAAAAATGCGAAGAATACGAAAATCTGTATGATAATACACGGCATGAACTTCATTGCGTCAAAGAAGTGAGTCTTTATCAATTGTTTGATCGCGCCTGTTGATTTTTATTGATTTTTCTTTACTAAAATAACATTAACAGGCCTTGAATAAGTTTCAAACAACTCACAAAGTGTCAACAAAAACTGGAATTGAACAAGAAGAAAGTCTTTTGTCGGAAACGGCTGATCGTGAAGCGAGTTTGACTAGCAGTATCGTCGAATTGGAGAATGAACTCAAACAGGTGACATCACTTGAAAATTTGTTTTGAAAAGTTTGTAAGCGTTTTGAATGTTTGTAGGTACGTCATGAATTGGATCGGTGTCTTTGCGAGAAGGAGCATTTGGTGCAGGAAGCAAGTGAGTTGCAGAAAATTAAAGGATCATCAGAAACGGAGAAAAAGTCATTGAAACAGGAAGTTAGAGAACTGAAATCGAGGGAAACGAGAATGTTGGCGGATTATTCAGAGTTGGAAGAAGAAAATATTAGTTTACAGAAACAAGTTTCGGTGCTACGATCGTCACAGGTGAGTTAAAAGTTAAAAAATTGTATAACTGAAGGTTAATTGTGAACTTAATTATGATTTTAGGTGGAATTTGAAGGCGCGAAACACGAATTACGGCGCCTGCAGGAAGAGGTTAATGTTCTTAATGGACAAATGGAAGAAGTTTCTAATTTGAAAAGGCTTGCTTTGAAACAACTGGACGAAGCCCTGGAGTCACTACAGGCTGAACGAGAACAAAAATACGTGCTAAGAAAAGAATTGGATCAACAAATTTCTTACAATAAATTAAATTACAATCGATTTAAATTGACTGGTTAGTTAAAAAATAATTAAAAATCCTTGATTTTCTCATTTAAAAAAGTTTGTCTTAGATTTGAGTGGCGAAGGTGGAATTTTAGACGATGTTGAAGGGGACGAAGATGCTCCAGTACTGAAAAAAATCGAACAGGATTTCATGAAAGCAAACACGGGATCTGATGGTATTTTAATTTAATACAAATACAGAATATTTTTTCACATTTTCTTTTATTAGGTGCCTTATCACCTAGCCAAACAGGTGTTGGTGATTTGTACAGCGAACTTCACATGACTGAAATCAAGAAACTCGAACAGCAAGTTGAAAAACTAGAAACGGATAAAACTATTTTAACCAATCACCTAAAAGAAATGCAGGACTTAGCCAATCGAAGGCAGAACGAAGTTATGTACGAACAGATACGCTGTACGCACGTATTGGCGCTTTTACAATCATTAGCTGCATTTTACAAAGATCTCCCGAAAATGCAAGAAGAAGAGAAACAGAAAAGTCAAGATGTAAATCTATATTTTATTAAATACCGCAATAGATTTATTTAAATTAATTTTTATTTTATTACAGAACGAAGTTGCTGAAGCTTTGGTACTCAAAAAGTTAATGGATCAGCACGAACATCGTTTCAACTTGGCGTCTAAATACATCAAAGACACACAAGAAGAGTTGGAGAAAATTCAGAACACGACCTCATCGTCTCCTAGAGACGGGGAAAACATGATGTCATCGATACGCGACGACATGGCCCGAGTGAAAGGGAAGGAAGCTGCTTACGAGATCCGTATAGTCGACTTGCAGGACGACGTCAAGTTGTTGAACAACATGTCCGAGTTGTCTTTCTCAAGTCTGACCGCATCGCAGGACGAACTCGTGGCCATTTCCGAGACCCTGGCACAAATGTACCATCACGTATGCATGGTGAATGGCGAAACACCGCAGCACGTGATGCTGGATCACGTACGACAAGTGCGGCAACTCAGAAAACCCGCCGTGCCCGGCGAAGAGAACGACAGCGCGTCGATGGAGTCTTCGAACGAAGATTCCGAGCGATTGGACGCGTTGAGGAACAAATTATCGTCCAACATGTCCCTCGAGTCGCGGTCCGACCCGGCCAACTACACGAAATTAGTGGAGACGGTCAAAGATCAGGTGAAATACTTGCGCAAAGCCGTCGATACGACACTGGAGCATCTCAGGCAAAAGGCGACGTCTTCGGCGCTTTCCGGCTCCACGTCGCCGACCGCGAACGACATATCTTCGACGAGCGAGGGAGAGAAAGAGGATTTGCAGGAACAGATTCTGAAACTCAAGTCGCTGCTGAGCACAAAACGAGAGCAGATCGCGACGTTGCGAACCGTTCTGAAGGCGAATAAACAAACGGCCGAGGTGGCACTGGCCAATCTGAAGTCGAAATACGAGAACGAGAAGTGCGTGGTGAGCGACACCATGCACAAACTAAGACACGAACTCAAGGCACTGAAGGAAGACGCGCTCACATTCGCGAGTTTGCGGTCCATGTTCGCGGCGAGGTGCGAAGAATACGTTTCACAAATCAGCGAACTCCAGAATAAGTTGTCAGCTGCTGAAGAGGAAAAGAAAACGCTCAATGCTCTTCTGCGCATGTCCATTCAACAGAAACTGAACTTGACACAGAAACTGGAAGATATCGAGATGGACCGTGAACGGAGTAGCATGAGGCGAAGCGCCGGCAGCAGCGGACAGCGATCGAAGGGGAATTTTATATCTCGAGTCAGTCACCATCATCACGCCCAACCGCAACCGCAAACCAATGTGAACGTGGTGAACCCAATGTCAGGATATCACTTGCACGAGACACGATTTGGATATTCACCGACGCGAAGAGATTATTAATAAGAGAGAAATTTTTACAAAATGATGAAATTTTTAAAATAAAAAGAAACAAATTCTTTTGTGGGTTTTAAGAAGTTTATAATTAAAAAAATGATTTTTTTTTTTAAATAGAAAAAAAAGGAAAAAAAGGATTTATTCTCGATGCTTGGGTTTGGTGCTCAATAGGTAATAGTCTTAAAATTCATGGTTTGATTGTTTCTGGCAATTTCTTGATAAATCGGCCATATTGCTTTAATAGAAGAAATATAGAAACAATGACTTTGAAACTGTTTAAAATATTGAAACAGCTGTAAAGGTCATTGGCAGAGGGTTTAAAGTGCCTAAAGTGATTCATCTGCCATTATAGACTAGTCCATTAACATCGGTGATGGGCATTTAATGTATAATCAGTGAGAAATTGACCAAAAAATAGTCACACGTGACCAAATCATGAATTTAAGTGCTTAATTTATTTATTTTTGAATGAATTGTTTCAAATGCATATTAAATGTGATTATAACTTGTTTTCTTCTTCTGGCAAGTGACCTTAGTTTATTTATCATTTTAAAGCTGGATTTTGTTATAGGGCGTTGTAAATTAATAGTTATGGTATAAAAATTGTTATATTTGTGAATGCAATCTAGGGGCCTTAAAGAGTGTTGTGGTTTATAAAAACAAATGAAATCAGATGAATGTACAATGTTAGGATTTTAATTTTAATTTTTTTTTTTTTTTTTTTAAACCATTCCAAAATTTTCTATTTTATTTTATGTTTATTTTTGCTAGGCAGCTTTGACCTCAATTTTAAATAGTTTTTGAAATTAATTTTTTTTATATATTATCCTTATTATAAATTATGCAATAAATGTGAAATAAAAGTGATCATTTTTCACCTGAAAATGGAATTTTATTTAAGATAACAATCATGAATGAATTTATTTGTTCTACTGATGGATTATATAGAGTTCCAGTCTGTGTCTAGAATCACTCACAATATGGTATCAGCTGAATTGAATAATGCGATAACATCTAAAGATATGACTCACAATTATAATCATAAGCAGTAATTATATAATTGATTTATTTCAAATGGCATTAAACAATTTTATCTTTGAAAAGCGTTTATTATCTAATTACAGTTCCGCACTCCGATTAGACGGCTTCCTGAACTGAAATTGTAATAACGCGATCCCGGAATCGGAAATCGTCCATTGCCGTGTCATCAAATAATGGATGACGAATTAGAAGACGAGCTATTTCATCAAACATTTCTATCCCACATGAGGTTCTTATCGAAAATAGTAACCAATTCTCCTCTCAATGCCGCCCCGTTCATTTACATACTTCGTGTTCTTAAATTGTACTTGCTCAAGCCAGAGACAATTTTGGTTGGTTTTTGCTTGCTAGTACTTTTTTTCTTTTTCCACTCGGTGGAATTATGGTTGAAAACTGTCATCAATAGAGTACAAATTGCAGTTGGCATTCATTCGGCAGCTAGAAATGGTTTCCGTTATTTCGTGTCCAATGCAGCCATCAAGTCAGAATGGAAGTTGGAAGATGGCAATGCTGCAGTATATGCGATTCAAGGCCGAAGGCCCACCATGGAAGACAGGTTTAACATCATAACAGACGTTGAAAACACTGGCATTAGTTTATATGGAGTTTTTGACGGACATGGCGGGCAGGTTTGTTTATAAATTTTAATGTTTTGGGGTAAATTTGATTAATTAAATAGTTGCAAATTAATTGAGTTATCAACTATCAAAATAAATTGTAGTTAATGTAGTAACTAAAATGTTTTTTCACTATTTTTTGCATCGTTTTGCAACATATGTTTACAAGTCGGCCATTTTTAAAGTTATATATTTTTATTGTTTATAAATTTATTAAACTTTTTTTTAAATTTCAGACTGCGTCAGATTTCGTAGAGAAAACTTTATTCAAAAGTCTTTCCGAGAGGTTAGTCGTATCAAAAAATACAGAAAACGATATAAATTACGGACAAATTCTAACGGAAGAAATTTTAAATGTCGATAAAGAACTAATTGCTTTAGCAAAACAAAGACGGGACATAGCAGGTAAGCAATCATTTGACAATTTTATTTTTTATACAATTGTTTTATACAATTTTTTGATTTGATTTATCAAAGGTACGACTGCTTTAGTAGCTCTACAACACAAAAACAAATTAGTCGTTGCAAACGTGGGCGATTCACGAGGAGTCATATGTGATAACAAAGGAAACGCTATTCCCCTTTCATTTGACCACAAACCGCAAATGGTATGACGTCATAATTTTTGTCAAATCTGTTTTTAATTTTAATTATTTTTTTTCTTTTAGTTAAAGGAACGCAAACGCATCAAAAAAGCTGGCGGGTTCGTCGCCTTTAACGGAGTTTGGCGAGTTGCTGGTATTTTAGCCACATCTCGGGCTTTGGGCGACTATCCTTTAAAGGATCGGAAGTTAGTGATCGCCGAACCAGACGTGCTGACCTTTAATTTAGATGATCTTAAACCTCAATTTATGATCTTAGCGTCGGATGGATTGTGGGACACTTTCTCGAATAGCGAAGCGATTGAATTCGTGCGCAGTAGGCTGCATGAAAGACTGCAAGGCGCATGGGATATAACGCATCAAGCATTTTTGAGAGGATCTGTGGACAATATTACTGTTATTGTTGTTAACTTTAAAAACGATACTGCTGTTAAAGTGAGTAGCAATGCTACTCGTTGAAAATTTTTATTATTTAATAATATATTTAAATTTTATTTTACTGAGTGAATAAACTAAAGAAAATTTTGAAAATTTGATTATTTTTTTTTTTTGCAAAAATAAAGAGAAAGTGTAATTTTTGAGCGAATTCTATCTTACAAAGTAGTTATTGTTAATATGATAGGCACTTTTTTACGCAATTTGTGATATATTCAAGAATTTTCTTTCTATAGTTCACATTTTTATCTCCTACACTTGTTAATCCTTTAAGTTTTTATTGTATAATTTATTAAATGGTAAAATATTATCAACATGATTTGCAGGCAGATCTCTGATCACTAATATTATTTCTAATATTTCTTTTGGGCGGGCCCAATTACATTTTGTCCATGTTTACCATTAACCAGAAGTGCCTTTTTTTGTTTTTAATTTATTTTTTTCCCATTAAACAGTCGTTGTAATTTTAATTGCACAATAAAAGATAATAAATAAATATGATTTATTAATACTAAGCTCGTAATTTCTACTCTAATAGCTAAACATTTTTTGTTTTATTTTCCTTTAACAGAAAAATCACAAATCACATATCAGGTTTGAACCTAGAACCTAAGGTTCCAAGGTGAGCACACTAACCACTGGTCTGCCTCTGCTCTTCGTTAAACCAGGAAAAAGGGATTATTACTGATTGGTTATAATTTTTCTTTTGAGGTGATGGGGGACTCACAATGAACTACAGTCAATTCTTTTTCTTTCTTTGAGGACAATTTTTTTCTAGGATTTTCAAGGCAAACTGTGCCTTCTATTTTGCAGTTTTCATTTATACCGACGTAAATAGAAAGATATGAATTTTTAAATAAATTGAACTTTTTTCAGTTTTCAGTATCAGTTTTGTAAAACAGTTTACAAGTTCGCAAATGAAATTGCAAAACAGGAGCACTTCAAATTTTATACATAATTTATTTAAAAAAGCAAAAAATTCAAATTGAGGTTGAATACAGGTATGAGATAAGTAGATATTGATTCCCATGAGGAAAAATCCAACTATCAACATCTTAATTGCTGGGGTTGCCACCTCTCCGTGACTCCTGTTTTTATCTCCGGTCTCCGTTTTCAAAGGAAAAATCTTCGGAGTTTGATAAATTCCGTTTGTTGTCAGAGGATTTCGATTGGAAATTTTGGCAGAAAAAGTAAAAACTTTGGTGGGAAAAATAAAAATGAAAGCTCCTAGGCAGTTTTAACACCAAAAAGGGAAATTTTACATATTTTTCCACTTATATAAGTGATTTTCAGTCATTGTTGTCATCTTTCTTTCGATTTTTATTCAAAATTTGGGTGCCGGGATAGCTCCAAATGGCGAAAAAAATCATTTTTTTTGTAAGTTATGCCCCATTTTTATTTATTTTCGAAGTTATGCCCGTTTGTTTTCCTGTTAAAATTAATAAATTCGACCGAAATTCTGTTAAGGGAATTACAATTATCATCTAATCTTTAGACTTATGAAATAAGTCATTTTGACTTATGAAATAAGTCATTTTGACTTATGAAATAAGTCATTTCTTATCATCAGCAAACGTTGCATGCGACAATCAAAGGTGATGTACCCGAATGAGAAAGGAGGATTTTGATATTTCGAAAGGTGACAATCCTATTAATTGTTCTTATACATAAGCGTACGTATATTATTTAATAACAGTTCTGAATTCTAATTAAACGATTTCCGCGAAGCAGGATATTTACTATTGTTAGCGAAATGATGATGCGATATATGATTCCGGAATCGAAAATCGTCTATTCGGGTCATCAAATACGTCATATGAGATTTAGTTGCCAGTTTATGCTTCTTCAACCATAGGATGTCCTTGAATTAAAGATCAGGTCAAATTTCAAGTTTAATTTCTGCAATTACATGCTTCTATTCGTAATTTCTAGCTACTAACAAACAATATAATATTTAATCACACTAAGTATTTTCTTAATTCGAAGTATTGACTGTTGTTATTGTATTTCTGCCCCTTGTGACATTATCTACTAAATTTCTGGTACTTCCGGTCTTAGATTTTAAGATTTCTGCGACATAATTTCTTAATTGCTCTTTAAAATTCGAATTACAGTTATAAATAATGAACAAAAAGAGTCCTTGAAGAGCGTTCAAAACATCAGGCACAATCCAGTACGCGAGTTTGGGTTTCAAAGGAAGCACAGCACATTGTATAACTTGGAAAATCCAGCAAACGCCAGTCAGAACAGATAACTTCATGTAAGTACGCAACCTGAAATTCAAATTTTAAATTGAAAATAAATTATAAATTTTAATTTTTAAAAAAAATTAACTTACATTTGCGAGTGAATATTGCAATTAACCGATTTGACTTCTAAGCTTAATTTCCTCAAATTGAAGCAAGTCAATGCAATAAAAACAATATTAACGATCAAAGTGTAACTTAAATTTACATAAATACAAATAACTTGAGCTAAGTTATCATACATAGAAACAAGGCATCTTACTTTGAAACCAGGAGCAACAGGAGCATTTACAAAGCTCAACAAGTTGGCTGTGAGAATAAGTATTGCTGGAACTAACCAGGCGTACAAACTCTGCCAAATATATTTCAAAAACGAGCTCCGAATTGAAAATGTAAAGATTCGTTTTGGATGAAAATGTCGCCACATATCAAACGTGACAACATTCAACCAGCAATAAGCTGCTACGAATGTGTATTGACTCCAAATCGTTGAAAATGAGCACATGTGTCTTATGATATGAGGACTCACTTGGTAGAAAAGAACTATTATGTAATAGCCCAATAAACATATCATGTGGCACAGAAGAGGTCGAAAATCGTAAATTGTTCTTACTGAAGGCAAAATCCAATGTAAACCTATAGAGATTATTAATGCAACAATTGATAGAATCCAAGATGTGATATAAAGAAGATCGATGTAATAAAATGGTGGTTGAGCGTCTTTTGGAATGCATACAAATGCAACGTCATTGCTTTCTGCATATTCGTTAATAGAATATTTTATGTTGAGAGGTAGATAAAGTAAAGCGTTGCTGTTAGTAAATGTAAAGTCAGTCGGAAAATTGAGTTTCCATTTGATGCAGTTTGGAAAGTGCATCATTATTGTGGTAGTTATGTAGAAGAGTAGTTGTTAAAGGTATGAGGAAGATTAAAATAATGAGAATGCAATAATTTAAAAGTATTTCGGGTGTGACAGATGTAAAAAATGGTTTATTTTTTATTGTTGGTGTAAAAATATCCGCGTTACAATTTGAGGTCATCGGATGAGTCATTAAAGGTAGAAGAAGTATAATTACTAAACGGGGAAAATCATTTACTTTATCTTAGACAAACAGGATAAAGTTTCAATATTGTGAAATGATGTGGCCTTCGGAAAATTGAATAAATTTCCTTGGAAATGTCAACAACAACGAAATAATATGTCAACAATATGAAATTAAAAACAATAATTATAGAGATGCATTTAAACACTTACTGTACGTAGAAAAACATATTTATTAATTATTTTATATGTACATTGCGTAAATAAATTAAATAGACAACTTAACTCGCAAAAGATACTGTCTGAGAAGATGAAAAATTAACTCTTAAGCTTCGTTTTAATCGAAGAATTTTTTCAGAATAATGTCGACCCAATTGAATTTTAACATTAGCATTGCAGTAATAAATTAGAAACAAAACCAGTCCTTGTAAACCATTCAAAATGTCTGGTAAAATCCAACAAATCGCTTTGGGATGAAGTGGTACAGTGGCCCATTCAATAACTTGAAAAATCCAACAGGTGCCAGTAACTAGTAATAGTTTTGTGTACATTCGCAACCTAAAAATACATTTCGTAAATTTAAATGTTATTTAATCAATTTATTAGGAAATCCTTACATTTGCGTATGGATCTTCGGATTAGCAGTTGCAATTTCCAAACTTAGTTTCCTCAAGTTGTAGCAGGTAATTACAATTAAAACAAGATTAATTATTAAGATAAAAGTCAAACAAGAATATATAAAATACACTTGCGCACTGTTTTGATACAAAGTTATGAGACATCTTGTGTCATAACCATCCATGTTAGGAGCGTTAGAAAAATACAGTAAAATGGCAATTGATATTATCAAAACTGGTGATACCCAAGCGTACAACGATTGGCAGATGAATTTCAAGCGTGAAGCACGAGGTTGAGTTATAACAATTCGCTCAGGATGAAAATGTCTCCACATATTGAAAGTGACAATATTTAACCAACAAAAAGCTGCGACAAAAGTGTACTGAGCCGGTATTGACAAGCATATACACACAATCCTGCTGAAATCAGGTCCAGTTTGGAAAGTGAGATGCACAACGAAAAACACTAACAAACATGCCATGTGGCACAAAAGTGGTCGAGGATCGTAAATAGCGCTCTCATTTGGTAAAATCCAGTGGAAATATATCGATAAAATCAGTGCAATGATGGAAATACTCCAGGATGTGATGTACAGGACGTCAATGTCGTAAAATGGCGGTTGGACATCTGAAGGAATACAAACAAAGGCAGTGTTATTGTCCGATGAGTAATTCCCGACTTCGTATTTGAGGTTTTTATGCAGGTAAACGAGAGTTGTGTTTTTAAATACGTAGTCAGTTGTTAAGAAAAGTTTCCATTTCAGACACGTTTTAAAGTGTTCCATTGTGATGTTGAGTAGATGGAATCATAATGTTTTCTAACGCTTTTTCGTGAACGTTTTAAATAGATAATTATAATTCTATGAATAGTAAATTGTATTCTTCACGCACACGCCTGAGGCGAAGTTGTTTGTGGAAATTGTGCAAGATTTTTGACATCACGAGTGCTGCATGAGTTACTTAAGTATTGTTTATTGATGATGCGTCAATGGTGCTTCACTTTGATATAACGACCGTGGAAACGTTAAAAACGCAATAAGGAAGTGACACTTTTGTGTAAAGTAATTTCTTCAAAATGATTATTTATTTCAAGTCATAATTCCAAAAATAAAAAATAAATTAAAATTAATTTTTTATCTTTTTAAGCTTTGCTGCTTGTTTGTACGATTTTTTATAAAATTTACAAAAAAGAATAAACAAAATGGCACTGTAAGTACTTCCATAATGTGCAACCCACCAGGGGAAATCACAGTTGATTATACTACCCATTGAATTGTGGGAAATTATAATGAAAAATTGGCACTGCAAAATAAAATAAATTATACTTAAAATACCCAAAACTTTTTGATAACACTAACCAGTTGTAAAGTTGTTAAATACTTCTTCCACCAAAGATATTTCTGAATTTTTGGTCCTAATGCACTGAGGAAATAATAGCCATACATTATCACGTGAATCAAACTGTTCAACATTACTTGAATGAAAGCTTAAAAGTGATTTAAATGATCAATTATTCTCATTCCCATAAAAACTCTTATTGCTTTAATACCGTGACCTCCAGGAATGAATTTACAAGCCAACCATTGATTAATAACCATTGTACCATGATGAAATATGTGGAGAAAACTCAACTGTTCTTCCTTTTTTCTTAATATGAGGAAAAGCTGTTTCAAATGCAAACTTTACACGTTTGAATTACAGTTTTAAATACACAAAGTTTCTTACAGTGTCGCACATTTCCAATATTTTCGAAATGTAAAACCACCAAGATGCTGCAGCTATCTTTCATTTTTTAATTTTTATTATTAAAAAAGTCTAAGATAAATTTTGTTTTTTATATTCAGTAATATTTATATCTTACTCTCATAGCTTGTGGTGTGAAAACTTTCTCTAACGGTTCACAAATTAGGCTGAAGTTCGAAAGATACGCAGATAGCAAAATCTAACGTAGTATAGTATAAAAACATAATAACTAAAATTGAAAACTAATTATATCAAACCTCTTTAAAAATGTAAGCCGATTGGCTCATCATTGCAATATTGTATGGGATAAGTATCGATTTTAAATTGAATGGCTCCCGATTCCTCATCATTTTCCGACCATAGTGCACAAGAATAAAGTAAACAAAAGTTATCACGCAACTCGGCCAAGGCGTTTTCATTAACGGCCAATCTCTGACGCGGTAGTCTTAAGCAAAAACAAAATTAAGTTTAGATCTATCATAGATTGAATTTGTATCGATTTTAAATTTATTAAAAATACCTCCTTGATGGTTGAAATAGTGATAATAATAAGATAATACTTCCGTAAACGTCATTTTCTTTCTGTTATTACTTCGAAAAAATGTTTAGAGTTATTTTTAAATGTTTTAAAACATATAAGAACATTTTGAGCGATCCTTTATATGGCTGTTGGTTTTTACTACCATGGTAACAATGTTGCTAAGAAAAGGCATTATTTGAATGTCAACAAATGTAAGGAATAATAGTTTTGTGAAAGTGAAATTACATTTTAAAATTAAAATCTTATGAATAAGAAATGTTCTTACCATCCACTGGTTATTGCTCGTTTGTTTTGTTCAGTGTAACCTTATACGAATACAATTTTGATGGAAGAAGTGAAGAAATTGCAGTGAGGCAGAATTACAGAGTAAATTGTACATTTTTTTGCAAGACAATAAGTAGTTAAGTGAAGAAAAATTTTATGGGAAAAAATAAAGGTTAAACGAAGTAAAGTGAAGTAGAAAGTTCAAATCAGTTAAAGGGAACGTCAGTTTATTTCATTTGTAAGTAATAACAGGTAATAAAATGGAGCGTCATACAGGAAAGCCCAATTGAAAGCTTCTCCTTTAAATTAGACTTCACCACGATGCTTTATCAAATAGTGGCATGCAGCCGGAAACAGGAAAAATGAAAATAATGTCAGCATTTCTAATTTTCTTTAATAAGTTTTATAACAGGATTAAAATCTACATGGAAAACAATGGATGGCAACGTGAATCCTTTGAATAAATATGATTCTGGTAACGATTTTACTTTTATTTCATTGAAGCAATGACGGTTTCAAAACGGTATTTTCGAATAAAAATTTTTCTATTAATTCAAAATATATCTCCTTTATCATTATCAAAAAACACATTTTATTCTCTTTATTAATTTAACGAAATGCTGAACATTTACTCTTTTTCTCCTAATTTAAAAGCTTATCGATGCTCATTATAAATTTGATTCAGCGTCGGTAAACTTTGTTCAATAGTAAAATTCTATCTGCTGAATCCTGTCGAAAGTGGCGAAATGGCGAATTCATTAACAGCCAATCTCTGATGCGGTAGACTTAAGCAAAAAAAAAAAAAAAAAAAAATTAAAATTAACTTACAGAGTCAAACTCGTTTCTATTGGAGTTTCTGTCGACGGAATTGATTTGAATCAATGAAAAAGAAACTTCAATGTCAACTATTATTTTGCTTAAAATTCTAAGCTTATTGTTATTTATAGTTTGTGGAGGATGTAGATATAATTGCCTTATTAATCATGGCGCAATTAATTTTGTTTTGGAATTTTGTTAAATATTATTTATTAATTTAATAAATAAACATCATCCATCTGGCATCTCATAGATTATTCTTTATTCTAGTTATTTCCATGACCCATAAAATAAAACAAATGCTTATTTTGCGATTTATTAGGGGGGTGGGGGGGTAAATGGGTAAAATAATGAAACCGGGTAAAGTGGTGTTACTATTAAATGGGCAGATATGCTGGCCGAGAAGCCATCATCGTAAATATCCGTAACAAAATTACGTAAATTAATTAACGTTTATCGAAATTAAATTTCTTCGCTAAAAATCAGAATCACTGAAACCATACGGCCATGCACTGATCACCGGAGCAAATCGTTATCTCGAAAAGCACGAAAAATAAAACCGCGAATCGATCGATGATCAAATCATTTTTGAAGGTTTATAACTATAATTATTTGATGCCTACGAGGTAATAAACCAGATTTTTATGTAAGAAATAATACTTTTACCATTTATTAAAAATTTTTTTATTTTTTTGAACGAAAAAGGTTTATGGTTGATATTTCCTTCGATAAATTCGTAAAAAACAAGGATGTAATGAGGATCCGAAAGAAAGAGGATAGCCAGGCAGGGGATCAAGAGCAAATTACCTGTTTAATAAAAATCAAATTGAGTATTACTGCTATTAACCTCAATTTCCGTGATAACATCACCATACTAGTGTCAGCACCAGCAGACCAGTGGTTAGCACTCTCATCTCTGAATCCTAGGGTTCTAGGTTCAAACCTGGCAATGTTGGTGAATTTTCTGGGTAAGGAAAATTAAGTGGTACTTCTGTGGAGGAGAATTAACCTTTGGTCTATGTTTGGAAGATTTCTGGTAGGTTAGATCTCCAGATTAAGTGAAGAAAAATTGTATGAGAAAAAATAAAGGTTAAACGAAGTAAAGTGAAGTAAAAAGTTACAATCGGTTGAAGGGAACTTTAATTTATTTCATTTGTACGTAATAACAAGTACAGTAATAAAAGGGAGCGCCATACAGGAAAGTCACAATTAAAAGCTCCTCCTTTAAATTAGCCTTCACTGCATAGCTTTATTAAATAGTGGCAGGTGATGAAGAGCAATATTTATATTCTATTACTTCTATTAACTAAATTAAACATTTTAAATAGTTTAATCATATTTTTACGAATTTATATTTTATTTTTAATTTAACACACCAGATGGCTCTAGAGAATGACTCATCTTCGTTTTTTCGTGGGTTTTCGTGTTGGATCAACTCGTCTCGTGTAACTTTCACTGAATTCGCAAGACTGCAGGTGAGGCTAGGTTTTTTTTTATAATATCGTGTAACTTACTGGTAGTTATTATTCGAAGCTTATGCTTCAGTGACTACTTCGTATCCAGTAATTATGACAACTATTTTTTAACATGATAACGAATGCAATGCACGCATTTTTTGTATCAAACCTCAAGTGAAGAGTACAATTGAAATACAGTTATTGAACATGAATTGATTTTTTTACGTAATGAAGTGAGCATTTAATCGTAGTCGTAACACCTGAGGATTGATAGGCAGGTGACGTTCCCAAACATATGAACTAAAATGGTTTAAAGAACTTTTATTTTGACAGAATAAAAAAGGGAGGTTCAAGATAAATTGAGACTGCTCAGATGAGTGAATAGATAGAGGATCACGGAGATCCATTGAAGAACACCTGGACGTTAAGTACAGGTGGGCACGCGTCCTGCACGGGTTTGTCCTGTCATTGTTGGTGGTAGAACCAGTATGGGTTTTAAATAAGTGGTTTTAAAGGTCTAAGAAATAGATAATATATGGTTGTTGTATTTTAATGATGTTATTTCTGTTGTGACAAAGTTTTTCATTATTTAACAACGTCAAGAGTGTTAAAAATAATGTTGTTTTTGATAGAGTAGAAAATAAATTTCATTTATTACTTTTGAATTTGAGTAGTTAGATGTTCTTTAGCAACTTATAGTTCATGACGATAATAAACAGGAAATAAATAACTTTTTATTGCTCTTTATTAATAATGAATTAATATTTGTTAACATGACTAGGAAAAGACTTCGATGAGCAGAAAGTACTTATCATAAACACAAATTTAATTATAAAATTAAGTTTTATGAACAATATATATAAGATTTCTGGCACTTGCAGTAATATACTTGGTGTCCCAATAGTCTGTGGTTCTACTCAACTAGAAAGAACTACACTTTTGGTACACTTGTGTACATAATTATAATCGGTTGATTTAACAAAACAAAAATACTAATTCCATCTTAACTTTCTGCATCAATTAATGACAACAGTTGCCATCTTTATGTTTAACCAAAAGTGACATTCTCGAGAAAGTTTTACTACAACTCGAACATGAATACTTTTTAACATCCGAATGAGTTTGAAAATGAGCGCGTAAATTGGACCGATCGGCAAAAGCCCGATTACAGTATTGACATGCAAACGGTTTCTCGCCAGTATGAGTGCGGATATGTCCCTGCAGCAACCAGGGCCGGGAAAAAGCTTTTCCACATAATTTACACTTACAAGGCAAAGTGTGCGTATAGATGTGCATCTTGAGAGCACCCAACGATACATAAACCTTGTCGCAATATTTACAGTTGAACAATTTCTGTGCTTGAGTCACGCAATAGAACTTCTGATGTTTACTCAATCCTCTCAACGTCGAATAACTTTTGTTGCAATCTGGGCACTGGTGACAAGGCACTTCTTTCAATGCTGATTTTTTTGAAATGTGATTCTTTTCCACTGTGTTATGTTGGTTGATATCGTTTCGGAGAGTTGTCATCAGTAATGAGTATAGTTCTGTTCTGTTATAGTAATCTGGTTGTTGAATAGTAATTATATTCGATTGACCATGTGGTGATGTGATAGATCTAAGCCAAGTGTTTGTTTTGAAGGGATCAACTAGCGATGATAATGGATTTCTACAGGATGTTGGTACAGACAGAGGTGGAGTCGACGTGACTAGTTCAGCAGATGGTGTTCGGGGTGGGGTCCAGTCGTTAGGAATATCACATTTTTTAATGTCCTCTAAAAATATTATAATTATTTTAAGTTTTGAGTTATTTCTTCAAAAAAATGTTGTGAAACAAACCTGTATCGAGTTTCGTACGCGAGTCCTGGGATTTCTTCGTTTTTGGTGTCGAAGTAAAACGAAACTGTTTCTTAATGAGAAATGCTCGGGGCATGTTGCCAGGAAGGAGTATGGGTAACGTAATGAGGAGTGTGTGCAGGGCGAGGCAGTTAAAAGGCACTGTTGAGGGTGCAATGGATTAAAGATGGCCAATAGGAGAGGCGCTTTTAACACCCTCCCGGTTGCTTAGTTACCACCACGGACGGCGTGTCCCCAGCATGCAAGCGGTGTGACAAGAAAACAGCAGGTGGAAGTCTGAGAACAACTTTACCCACTGTACATATACAGTAGAGGCAGACTTCACCCCTGCTTGCTGAATAACGTCGTATTTATTTAGATTGAAAATTAAAAAATATTTATAATTTGCGTCAATGTGGCTATCATAGGACTGACGGTTTACAATAATCAATCGAGACAATAACAAATGGTACACTATCGATTGTTTTCTGGCATTTTGTAAAATTAGTTAAGTGATTGTTGTTTCGAAATGGTTCTTTACCTGCGCGTGCTTAAGTTAAAAGATCGAGTTCAAGGAAATTGAATTTTGTGGTCATTAGTAAGACTTACCTGATGTTATCTCAGCAATCCATTTGGATGCCATATGTAGAAGTTCAGGTTAAGTTAAGCAGCTGCTGTCAGATTTGATACCACGAAAAGTAATGTATTTTGTTTTCACAAATATAATAATAAGTTGGAAAATTTTCAATGAGTACAAAACTTGGAAAAAGTTAATTTGTTTTTGGATTACAATTTTTTCCTTTTAATTATAAACATTTAGTACTATCCTGAGATTTAAAAATTTTTGTGCATTTTCACTAAAGCCAATCTAAAAAGCCCCCTCCTTTTAGATTTTAACAAAATTGCCACCAACTTTTCAAATGAAGGAAATGTCTTTTTCATTTTACTTTAAATGAGTTCTTAGCTTCAGGTGTTTTAAGATTGAGTCAAGTATACATATAAGTTAAAGTGAAGTTATGGTGCCTTGAAATTGGCTAACCTTTAGGCTAAACTCGACTAACCCTCACTCCCTTTCCAAAACAAAAAATATTTTATATAGAATTGCAATTAGGGCTTTATTCTTTATATAGACGTGTGTCTGAGACAGCACCGGTATTGTTAAATACCAGCACGTGCGTTTACACACTCCCCTCAGCCATGTGCGGTGCACAATAAGTGGCGCGAGCTCTTGCTTGAGTAAGTCGCGACCGGATCCCTTTATAATGAAAAATACAGTTAAATCATAAAAGGACTTGGTACAGAAAAAGACTGAGGGGACCATACAGCACCTGCCCTCGCCCTAAACGCACGCGCCACTCCTGACCCTATAGAAATGCAAGCGTGAACAACAGAAATACAATCTCCCGGCTTATTTTAAGCCTTATCTTAAACTTAAATTAAAAATAAGTTACGTTATCACTGATTTTCAATAAGGTGTAGTGCAAAATGTTAAGATTTCACTGCATTTCACCGCATTTTTATTCGAAAATTTTCATTTTTGGGGAGATTTTTACTAATTTTGAAGGAGAGAAAAGTTTTCTTTGAAACTATAGAAGAATCGGAAGAGAGACAGTAAAAATAAGTGTATTTTCTAATGCAGGAAACTTGATTTGAAAACGTGTATACAAGTGCGACTCCTCGTATCTCGACACAGACTTCCGCTGTGGTGGTCTTAAAAGAACAGCTGCTAAGAATGAGCAGGTGAACATAAATTTGACTCAATCGTCTGATGTTTACCCACGAGCATTTATGGCATTTACAATTGTCTCTAAACAAAATCAGCTTTTAGTAATAAAAATATATTTATTTTACCAGTATAACGCTAAATTTTAACTTTAAAAAAAACACAAGACATTTGAGCATTTACATTTCACAGAAGGACTTTGTTTACTTCTGAAAAATAAGACGGCTAACGAGTCTGCATATTGACTTCTAAGTTCAGTTTCAGTGGGCAGGGAAAGTTGACCAACTGAGCAGATGGGCAATGGCATTGAACTGGTTGCCCTTACATGTTTGAATAGATCCCTATAGGACGAAAGGGCAGTAAATTTAAACTGGCTACACACTAGTGAATTTTTTTAATCCATGAAATTTAATTTTAAAATCTGAGTTATTATCTCGTTATTATCAACATTTTAAAAGGTTACTCTATATAGTTTTATTTTCTACATAATTAAGGTATGAAACTGGCTTCAATGTCAACTTCCGTGTACCAAAGATTGCAGTTATCTAATTTGACTTACTTTAAAAATTCTTTTGTGATTCCCCCACATGTTCACTCAAATAAAAAAATTAGATCAACTATATACTGTAGGTGTGGCACGAAACGAATACAGCATACATTTTATAAATTCTTCAAACTAAATTTTTTACCACCTCAAAGATAAAAATTCATTTCACTTTATTAATCACATTTTAAAAACATACACTATTTTTTTCTCACTTTAAAACGTTTATAACATAATTTGATTAAAAGCAATGTAATGGAACCATGATAAATGCAATAACTTGAGTATTTTATGATATTATTTATGGAGATTTTTTTACATGATGTTTGCTAATCTTCTTCGGGAAGATTATTCGTCCCAGCATTCACTACGACATCCAAACCTGCAACTTGTCCTTGTAAAGTAGCCAAACCCACTGACAAGGGCATCAACGATGCTCGAAAGACACCATTGATTTGCTTGTTGTCCATTACACCTTGAATTGACTTCTGAGCACCTTTAACTACATCTAAAAGTCGCCTCACCTAAAACAGACAATTCTCTTAATCGAAACCAACTTTATTATTTATCTTAGCGCGAAAACGGAACTTACTCGTCCACGGAAAAGTCTCATGTTATCAATGACGTCACCAAGAGCATTTCTTCCAATTTCGGCCGCGATTTGACTGACGGTCCTTTGTGCGGTGCTGACGTGGGTGTCGACGGATCCGACCACATCCTTGAAAGTGTCGACAGTTCTTCTCGTTGTGCTTCTGACGAGATTCAGTACTGGATTAAGAAGTGCCGATAAAAAACCGCTGGGTTTTTCATCTTCGGTTTCTCGCGTGAGAACGAGGCTTTCCTTCGGCTCGGGCGCCGCGATTGCTAAGACGACTGCAGAGCTGAGGAAAACAAGGGCCGCACTCTTCCAATTCATGTTAGTCACTAGTTAATGATGTTTGAATTTTGGTCACCTATGCTGGCACTTATATAGTGTGATAAGAGCGCCTCAAGTGGTGAAATGATTAAACCTGACACCTTGGTCGACCTCGTTGCCCACTTGGGAGATTTCTTTCACTGGATTTGTCTCCTCTCCCTCTCTTTGAAATGATTGACCCAATTTCATTTCCTCAATCAAACTGTATTAATTCGGTTTTATTTGGTTTTATAGTGCAGGAAAAGATTTGGAATTACGTGGGTAATTCGCGATCTGGTAAACACTAGGCTTTTGCTGTTTTTAATAAAGTTTTACTTGTTTTTCTTATCTAGTTAATCAGGTCATCTATGTCAATGGTCGTGGTTTCACTTCCGGGTAGAGGGAAGGGATTTACTTCTTTTTTTTGAAATTTTTTTTCATTGGAATTTAGTAAAAAAAAAAATTTTAAAAAAAAGTATAAAAACGGCAAGTATGTTAAGGGGATGGATGGTATAAAGGATGATTCAAATTTGTCCGAGTGTATCTAATGGTAATTGTTTGTTTTTGTTTGATGAGAAAAAGGTGAACAGTTATGTGGATCTTGTTGTGTTTTTGCAGCAATTATCATCTCTGTTGAAATCAAAAGTGGATTAAATAAATTCAAGTATATGAGGAAGTGTATTTTTTCAGCCTATACAGTACCTGTTTAGGAATTTTCCTCATTTAACTCGATGGATTTTTTCAAATTTCTTTCCGTGCGGAAAATTACTGTGTGCACATATATGTGTAATTCACAATAATTAAAGATTGTGTTAGTCTTGCAGGCTTTGTAAATGTTTAATTGGTCATGTGTTTCTTACAATAACTGATCAAAAAATTGAAAAAATTGACTAATTTTATGAATAACAAAATTCTCAGTTCCAATGATGAGTTATACAATAAATAAATAAATTAATCTCAAAAAAAGATATACAAGAATAATAGAACTTGAAGTAAAAAAAAAAGTAAATTTGTCTTTAAAATTTTACTACGATTTCATTAAAAATTGATTAAACTTTGGCAACTTAAAAAAAAAAGAAAAATCACACTCCACCCACCTTTTGGAAGTTCGAAAACCCTTAAAGTCATTCATTAACATCATTTGAGCAAAATTCCATTCATTTTTCTTAAAAATTTTTGCATATCCATCAATTCCTGGTACAAACTGCCTCTAGAATTTTAATACTGTATTCCTGAGCCGCCTTTAAATACAGGGCAATTTGCCTCGAAGCATTGGCACGAGAAATGAACATTTTCTTAATACAAACAAGTCCCTATCAAATAACATGCTGCTAGAATGAAAGATCAGCCAGGCCCTTGATCTCATCATTTGAAACTATTCTGCAAAGGAATTTGGAGATGCTAGAGGTCGTTTACCAAGATTTACTGTCAATCTAAATCAAATGACCCACTTTTAGCCGAAAAATAAGGGGTAATCCACCGCTTTTGCCTGCCCCTACCAGTTGAAATGGGGTCATGACATGACAGCCTGTTTGGGTGGTGTAAAAAGTGGTACACGCCCACACCTAGAAATTTTTATTGTCTGGACTTACGAATCATTGAATTAAGTTAAACCACATTTTTGGTTGTGTTGTGTGATTGTATGAAATTTGGAAAGTTAATTACAAAACATGAAACTAATTTGTATTATGCACAACAAACTTAATGTCAGAATACTAATACAACTACTATACAGTTGATTTTATAATTTACTCCATTTTAAAAGTTAGTTTTCCTGCATTTACATATATTTATTTGGCTTTAAGCGCTCGAGGATTGTAAATTTTCATTTTTAAACTGCAGCAAAAGTTGTTAAGGATGTTTTTACAGAAGTTGGGGCCCCAGGGCTGGGGTGGGCTGGGGTGTTAAATTGCAGTGGTCATTAGTTTCACATCATTCCCACCAGCAGGCAGCACCTTTTGATACTTTAGCTAGCTACCGACTGGACTTTCCACGGTCATCCAAAGTTCATTGTTCCTTTGTTACCATCAGCTAATAGGTCTTGTGGGCATTTAGATTGAGGTATGGATTTTGAAAGCAAATGACTTTAAAGATGTTTTGAATGTATTGTATTTATTTGTGAACAGTTGCAGACTCAGCTGTCAAGAAGTAACCTTGAATTTGACTTTATCCCAGTGGCACAATGGTGGGCATTTTGATTTTGATGGTGGGATAGTTTATTTGTTATTCTTTATTTATAGGAAATTATGAAGAAAATTGTAAAATGGGTTGAAAAGCTGTTTAAAGTTGAGAAAGATAAGAAGCCGAAAGAACCAAAGAAGCCTAAAAAACTAAAGAAGCCGAAAGAACTAAAGAAGCCGGAAGAACTACTAACACGAAAACAAATTTTGTTAAAGAGAAGAGAATCAATTGAATTCCATATACATGAGCTGTTGCTTCTAAAAGCTGCTCAGATGAACCGATTAGTTGAGGTGAGCGGAGGACACGAAGAGATTTGCAGTTGCATTTAATACTGTGAGGATATTCGATATAATTGCCTACGCATGAGCACATCGTAGTATAACAGTAGTATTTTGATATTTTGTATTAGTGATTTATGCACCTGAAACTTGAAATTAAATGGCCTTTCACTTTTAGTGGTGAATTATACTATTCATTAACAAATCAACATTATATAGACTATTTCGTTAATTGTTGATCCCTTGGGAAATCAGTGATTTATTGGCTGTAAAGTAAAGTAGAACCTTGGGAATTAGGTGTTGTTACCTTTTATTGTTAAAATTTCACACGACTACAGGGATAAATCACTTTAAAGTTTGTAACGTTCGGAAAGAGTTATATGATTGAAATTACATCAAAACAAGAAACAAATGAGTAAAAAAAAAAAATAAATAAAAAAAATAATGTATTTTCGCTTTTTCCAACAATTCAGCATTATAATATACAAATATTTCTGATGATTTGTTCGAGTAATAACAAATAAACAATGATCAAATATATAAAGCAGAAAAAACAAGGGGCAGCTAACAACAACTAAATAACAAAGTCATGCAGTGAAGGTTACAAAAACATATTTCTTTACAAAAACCTTCGACAGATGGCAGAAGGGCATCAAACTTTATTAAGATGATGATGTATATAAAATTTTCTGGTAAATTCAAATTTAAAAAACTTCCAAAATCCCATTAACGAATAATACGCTTCGCAAATCCTATCTATTTACATCACCAAAAGGTAAAAATGTAAACAAAAACAACACAAGGAAACAAATGAATGAAATATTTGAAGACGCAGCAAAAAACAACGCAGGAAGCAAACGGTCCAGTTCCCACACTAACTACAGCTACCTTAAAGGTAGCCTTTAATGTGGACAACCCATTCATTGTTATTGCTGCCTCACTGCAGCACTTTAGGCCACCGGTAAAAGCAGGTGTACACGCCTATTTAGCAGTGGTCAGCAGAGTAGGCAATTATTCATTTATGAGGGTGTAAAGTCCAATTCTCTATCGCCCCGAGGCCGCTAATCGTTTATGTTTTTATGCTTGGCTGAAACTAAAACTCTCTTTCTGTGTTTGCTTTATGGTTTCGGTTTTGTCCTTTGTGCGTTTCACTTTTCCAGGGTGTGGCACGAGTTTGAATTGTGAGCTTCAGGTCGTGTGATGTACCGTTGTCTTTGAAATTTGACCGCGTGGCTGTTAAATTTGTTGTTACGCGCTGGTAATTTAAGGGCACGGTCCGAAATATGTTTGCTGTTGTTTGCCAACGCTTTTGGGCATTTTTAAATTGAAAAACTAGCAAAGAATGCTCGCCTCAATCTATTGATCTTGAGTCAATTTAAATGTACTTTTCGTCTTCATAAATTATAAATTTGCAAATTGATAAATGCTTCGAGGAACCACTTAATAACACGGCAATTATTCACAACAGCTGGAGCTATCAAAGGGCTGACATCAAGTTCACTGGCCATTGGTTTACATTCTCACCTTCCTGTCACCTTAAGAGCGAAAAAAGGCTAATCGCGCATAATTTATTCAAAATTTAAGTTTAATTTAAACAGAATTCTAGAATTTTTAGAAACGTTTTATGTTTTTAAGAATTGAGAATTCCTGAAATATTTTACGGTCAATAGTTTCGAGACATGTTGCCAAAATTTGAACAATTTTTCTTTTTCTGAAATGAAAACCAGCTCAGACAGAGGCAGGGAATTTGAGTAGGGGCTTTGCTTTCCGTTGTAGGTTGAGAGGCACAAAGAAAAGAGGGGAGGAAAAATGTAGAAGAAAAGGTGAGGGGAGACTAGAAACCAGGCGAAGAATAGCGCCAAATGAATCGAGCAGTCCATTTTGCTCGAACCGAAGGGGAACGAGTAATGGCATCTGGTTGGCGGGATTAATGTGGGTTCCACGTGCCGGCGTATTTTCAAATTGCTCCATAAGACTAGACGAAGTTAATGGCAGTTTGAGGGATATTTAGAATGAAATTTTAAAGAATCAAGATTTTAGAAGAACTATCTACTGAATAATAGAGGAAAAGTCGAATGTCAAGTTGATTTATTTTGAAATGAACGAAAAAATGTGAAAATATTAAGTAAAAAGAAAAAAGAATAATTTATGAATTTTTAAAATATTGTGATGAAAAATCACGTATATAGTTTATGATTATTTACCTCAACTCGATAGTTTTCATCAATTTTTAACATTTTATTATAAATTTAACAATTTTAACATTTTTCTGTACAGTGTCTCAAAAGTCTGGTTCTCTTTACCTACATGAAGAAATATGAAAAGAACCAGACTTTTTAGGCACTATAGATTTAATATATTTTCAATAACTTTTTATCTCAATTTCCGACATTTTGAATTACAACATTTTTCGATTTTATAATTTCGGTTTTTTCATTGTGAATCCGTTGAAAAACACTTTATTTTATGTGTATTTTGAACCAAATGTTATAAGAACAGTTAAAATTCAGATCTCATTTTAGATATGTGACTAGAATCCTAATCCTTTTTAGTCTAATTTTATTATACATCGCATTCTTCATTTTTTCACATTATTATTATACATCACAATTCAAATTACACTAACCGCAATGTCGTACACACATAAAAAAAAAAAATTAAAGCTGGAAAATTGGAGCAAACACAAAATAACTTTCCCGAAGTTAATTTAATATTAAAATAGAAAATTTATATGTATAATAATGTCATATGACTAAAGGAAACAAGTCCAAAGACCACACGAAGCAATGTCTTGAAAATAAAAAGAAATCCTTGAAGTGTAGTCGAAGGCCAAGATCTGAGCACCTGTATGCAAATGAGAAACGTCGTTATACGAAATAAAGTTTCCGCCAATCATTAAGAAAAATCTTTCGCCCTCTGTCTTACAACACCTGCCTATGATGTTAATAAAAAAGAAATAAATAAAATAAAGAATAAAGAGAATAAAAAGAAAAATTATCAACTCGACAAGGAAAACTTTCCCATTATTAAAAGAACAACAACTTTTTCCTTCAAACCCCCTCAAAAATAGGGCATTAAAATTGTCAATGACATCATTAACTGAGGTTATAAGAATACATTTCCGAGAAAATTTGTCTTTATCACGCGACTGGAGTGAAAATGTCACAATTTTCCCACACAAACATCAGAATACTAAGTCATAAAGGCGAAAATTAACATCATTTTATAGAATCCCGAAGCGTGAACATAATACATATTGATTACAATCATAATTAAAACGTCAATCCCAGTGAACGTAAATGTTGTACGGTAAATCGATGCAATTACGGCAATTCTATTTATAGATTCTAATTGAGCGCATCAGAATCGCAATTATCGATGGCGCTTTTATTAGTATAAAATCCCCAATATTAGTATTTAGCCTTCAGGATTCAAGGCGACCCGCTTTCAGCCTTTTTTCCCATAACTGCATGGAGGGGCAGGTGATGGCGGCATGGCGCGCGCGTGCCGTAGAGATTTTGTGCCTTTGGCCCATGACGAGTTCGGCTCAGCATTAACACCTGCATATGGGACGATGAGAGACAAAACCACGTGAGCAATCACACAGACAGATGTCACTTCCGTCCATTTACGAGCTAATTGCGTGCGGGAGTTCGTCACCCCATGCTCTGACCCCATCTTCACTCCAGGTGCAAAAGGAGCTCTGCCACTTTTCACCTGCCACCCGCTGCCCCGCCATTCAGCTGTTCCCCTGGACGCCCCGTCGGCGCCCACGGCCAAGGGAAACAAGGCACACGTGGTTTGCCTCGATTTGATGCTAAATTTGGGCTTTATTCTTTCCAAAACATTAAAATTCAATTAAAATCAACGTGGCAGAGATTGCGAAATTTTTAACTGTGTAATTAATATGTTTACTTCACGGTTAATTAGATTCATTAACTCGAAACAAAAATTTCATAAATTTTTACGGTAAAGGAAATAGCCAGAGATTTATTGACAGTAATTGGCGTTGGAGTCGAAAGAGCACGACTGCAGCTTGTGCATATATTGACAAAAGATATGAATGAGTTATCAGCAACGAGTATCTACAAACCGCTCATTTGATGAGCCTCGACTCGAATTAAATCCGCCTTCGATGCCAGGTGGGAAATGGAAATGGCACGCGAATGAATCTTCGCCTCACCTCCCAATTTTTTCCCCAGGGTTTATCAACCCTGTCTGTTATTTCATTCAATAACAGACAGTTTAATTTTCATTAAACTCATTTCGTTTCTAATCAATTTACTGATACCGTTATCGTTGTTTTCTCTTTTATTGCTGTTGATAACAAAAATATCGAAAACAAAATTAAAATTACATAAAATCTCTAACAAAACTTTCATTTATTTCACGTTTATTTTATAAATAAAACATTCTGCGTGAGTATTATTAGTCAAGGAAACCTCACGACACGTTTTTTTAATATAAAAATCGTCGTCACGAGTCTTCCGACCTTTACTCTCCTTTATTTACCGTGATAAAAGACATCAACGGTCAACATTCGAAATAACGTTGCTATAGCAACTATAACCACGTGGTGAGCCGAAGGGGTTTTGCCCCTATTGTCTTTACACACTCTCGAAAGGCACACGTCGCTCCGCCTGCCACCACGTGCCGCAGATGGCATGGTGCTTCTGGCCCCCAGGGTAGGGCTGAGTGAGGGTCGACAGCAGCTGGTGGCTTGAACCAATGAGCGAGCTGCCGACATGCGCCTCTATAAAGAGCTTGTATCTCGCCCCTTCAAGGGCATTTCATAGTTGATACGATGAGCTGACGAGATGGCGACGCTTTTCCTGTGCTTATTTGCGTGTGTGTTGGGGGTTGTGCGGACTCGAGGTACCGGTGAGGACTTATTACACACTCTCGAGGTCAAAGTGAAATTGCTCGAGCAGCAACAGACCGAGGATAGAGCGATGATCAGAACATTTCTCAGTGCGACACCGACTCCCAGGACTTCTTCGTACGATCACGAGACGGTGGCCGAGATCGGGGAGTTACGGGAAATGGTGACGAACCTCGTCCGAGACCGGAAAAAGTCGGACGACGTGTCCGAGGTTGTGAAAGAACTCCGCGAGGAGAATGACAATTTGCGCGCGGACGTGATTCGCTTAAAGTCGGAAATAGAACGGGTTAAAGAGAAGCGAGAGGAAACGAACGGGTTTCATCAGCAGGTGGTGGCGGTTCGTTGGCTCCAGAAATCTGTGGAGAGGATACGTGGGGAGATTGCCGAAGTTGCTGCGGCGCAAAACGTATCGGCCACTTTACGACAGCAGCAAAGGGTGGATGCTCAGTTGCAACTGATCCATGCGGACATCACGTGGTTAAGGGCAGACGCAGAGCAGCAGAGAGCTCAGCAGGAAAAACTAGCTGCTAGTCTTGAACAGGTCGAGGGTGATGTGGATGAAATACGGGAACAAGAGAATAGGTTTAACGAGCGGTGGCAGAAACTCAAGGAAGAGGTAAGTTGAAAATTATGTTTGTCATTTTAAAAGACGTGAAAATTGTTTAAAATTATACGGAAATTTAAAAAGATTTTTTTTCTTTATTCAAATGGGCGCTAAGAATTATGTCACATTAGAAATCTTTTTTTTTTTAAATTTAAAATTTATGTAAATTAATTTTTTAAGATAATTAATTCATTTATATTTATGTTTATTATTCTGTTACGTGTCGGTGTTCGAGATCTAATTATTAAGTGGATTTTTAAGAGTAAAAATGAAAAAATTAAGGGGATAGTAAATATGTTGCCTTTCGAGGGTCGGCTAATGGTCGTATCACAGGAACGTGATTGATGGGGAGGGGAGTTTACGTCCAACGCGTCTAACTAAGCCAAGTAGCCGTTGACCATCTGCAGCTAATTTAGAGATTAAACCTGCGGGAGGGAAAAAGTGCAATGAAAATAATTAACAGGATTTTCTTATCTTTTATTTAAACAAAATTTGTTCAACTTTCTTATCGCATTTTTTATTTACGGTATATAATTTTCCTGATTATAAATCAGTAATTTACAATCACATTTTCATTTTGATTATTAAAATTCAAACTAATCCGAGTTATGAAGAAACTCATTGAAAAAACTCATTGAAAAACTATTAATGGAGTAAATAATTCTACACTATACTCCAAAAGAATATTAACTATATTATAAAAAGAGGGTAGAAAAAGCCTGCAGACTGATGGGCCCTTGACCCGTAATCCTCCCTTCCCAGCCAACAACAGCTGGTCTTTGTGTCCCCCCCTCCGGAATGCGTTGCGGAGCAGATGTGGATTTTTTTTCCTCTTTTTCTCAATTCTTGCGTTGTCTCTTTGCAGTTACTCAAAGTTCAAGATGAAATAAAACGATCTAAAAACGTCTCGCCAATTGAGGTAATAAAATTTTTTAATTACTCCAAGTGAAAACATATAAACCTTGTTTTAATTCTTATTTTTATTTTTTATTTTATTATAGGTCGACGATAACAGCATACATGATTGGCCAGGTAAGATAATTTTTTTTTTAAAATGTCGACCTTTAAGGAGAGACAAGTTTTTTTTCACATTTTTTTTTTTTTAACTTTCTAATGTAATTTGAAATTGCTTTTGCTCTGCAGTTCGTCTGCGCCATGATAGACGCCTGAGGAAAATGGTAAACCGAATGACAGTGGCCCAAGAACGATTTGACCATGAGCTCGATTCGTTACGTCACAACCAAACGAGTTTTGCTACCGAAACCAGACGGCTTAATAAACAAGTAAAGACTGATAATTATTATATTTATTTTTTTCATACTCTAGTTGCTTCTTTAGTTGACTTACAGTCACGATGAGCAAAATAGAAACCTTAAAAAAATACGGATTATTGTTATTACATTGCACGAGTTGCGCAATCAAGCGAAAATAATTTATTTAGCTATTTTTTATTAAATCAAAAAAATTATAAAAAAGTCTTTTTTTCTTGATGCTTTGTGCTGTCAAATTGAATTTCTAAGAAGTTTAAATTTGTTGACTCACGATCGTATAAAAGTTTTTTGTTTTTTTTTTAAAAGGAAGTTCTTTTTAATGTCAAATCAGTTAAAACTTTTTTTGGCATCTTTTGAAAAGTTGATAGTCGAAGTTAAAATTTGTCTTTTGATTCTGAAATGGGTCGTGGAAGTCGTGCCCTCTGTTGAATAAAATTAGAACTCGATTTAATTTTGTATTTTTAATTTATTTTTATTTATTTTCATTAGATTTCTGCTCTGAGAAATGAAACTCACGCGCAATGGAAGGCCAAATTTGCGGTCATAGATGCAATGCGAATTCGTCTCGCATCTCTGGAAGCATTATCATCACAAATGAGCTTAGCTGTACACAATGTTACATCATCGTCTGCCACATTAGACAAGCTTCACGCATCAACTGTGCAGCTGTTTGAAGCGCTCGAATCTGTGGATTCAACGTGCGTGAACGGAATTGGAACTCTTCGAAAAGAAATTTCAAAGATGGAATTCAACGTCGGACAACTCACGTCAGCTCTTACCATTCTCAAAGAAGATGAGAACGCGTACGAGCACACGTTACAAGTTCCCGAACGGCAAGAAGATGTTTCAAAAGCTCTGAATGCCGCAAAGCAAGTGCGCCGAAAGGAAGAGAACGACTTCTTCAAAGGTTTCTTCAACGACGATGAAGAAGAAGTTCACTTTCCCAATGGTAAGAGCGCTGTTACCACATAATCAAATTGAAATTCTTAATAACAATTTTTCCATTGCAGATTGCAGTGAAATAGAATCGACACACGAAGGTTCCACAGTCATTTCATTGCGTCCGGACAAATCCTTCAACAAAACAGTCCAAGCCGTTTGTGATCGCGATAGTGACGGAGTTATGTGGACTGTGATTCAAAGACACTTCGATCTATCGTTCGATTTCGACCGCACGTGGGACGAATATGCGAGTGGTTTCGGCAATTTGGCCACAAACTTTTGGCTCGGTAACGACGCCATTCACACAATAACATCAAAAGCACCCCACATGCTTCACATCGACCTTTGGGACAATGACGGGCAATACCGATTTGCCGAGTACGACACCTTCAAAGTGGCGTCCAAAAAAGACTCGTACAAACTAACATTAAGCGGTTTCAACGGAAATTCCAGTGACGCTTTCCGGTTGCACAGTGGTTCCGGTTTTAGTACCAAAGATTTGGACAATGATTCCAGTGCAAGTCACTGTTCACAGTTGTACGCGGGTGGTTGGTGGTACTCACGATGTCAATATGTAAACCTCAATAGTAATCTAGACTCAGGTTTTATATGGTTTGATGTGAATAATAATGTCTGGATACCGTTGAGCAGGGTACAGATGAAAATACGTGTAAAACACTAGAACTAGTCAGTAATAACTGGCCATCAACCAGCTCAATTGACTGCCAAGAGATACTGAGCAAACATTTATGACTGCTTTTATCAAATTTATGACTTTTTATTGAAATTGTTGTGCCATTTCTGACAATTTGATAAACTGTTTTAGATAGATTGCTTTAAATTTGTATAAAATGATGATTAGTATATATTTTAATGAAAAAATTAAAGATTTAATATATTAGTTTCTTCAAAAATTGAAAAATAAAAATCTTGCACTGTATTGTAATTTGTTATAAAGAAATTAAACAGTATTTAATTTTATATGAATTGTATTGTTTCGCAGGAAAGCAAACAATATTGTTTGGTTGCCATCTTGAATACATTATCTTATTTTCAGACAAAATTAATAGTGTGTAACGATGCGGTTCATTTCATTAAAGCCGGGAAAATTGACGTCGTTTGATAAAGTCATTCAAATTGGTTGTGGTCCAAACTTTGTCTTAAATCGACAGAACGCATTTAAAATGATGATTCAAGAACAAGTATGACACGTTTAGACAGCTTTACCTTTCAATTAATCTGTTTTGTACATTACAGGGGATTATATTTTGGTTCAGGTTTTGGTTATTGTTTTGCTACACTCCTGAGTACGACGATTTAAAAATGGTAAGGCGTTTTAATGGCATCAATCAATCAATATCGAAAATAAAAATATTGATTGACAGATTCAAGAAAACTGGCCGCTGTCTAGACACTGTGCAAATATTCTCGTACACGATCAATTTTTACGAGGTAATTGTCCAATTTATTTATAACCATAAATGACTCACTTGTTTTCCTCAAACTTCACATTAGGGTCAGTTGAAGATGCAATAAAATACTGTTTGGACACTGCATTACAGTGCATGAGGTCATCTGATATAGATGGTTAGTGGTAAGCAGTTTTTAAAGTTGATTTTTATTACCAGCAGTTCAATTCAAATGCTAATTTTATTGTTTTCTCTATTGCCGTGTAGAGGAAGAGACAAAATCTAGAAAAAAGACACCAAAACAAGTTTATAAACAAGTGGTATATATGAAAATGAATGTAATTTGTGGTGTTTTTGTTGATTAAATGGGAATTTTAGTTGCAGGAATGTACGGACATGGCTTTCGGCTCTGCTCTGTGTTTGATATTTTACAAATGGTTGTTTGCATCGAAAATCACGTCGAGTGATACAGTTTATTGGTCGGTACCGAAAGAGTATTTGTATTCGAATTTTGAACCGAGTATTTTGGAGGAACACATGGCTAGAGAATGGGATGATAATTTATTAACGCTTTTTGGCATACACTTGAATGAAGTGCCGTGGTTGCTGGAATTGTTAATTGGTGGTGACGTTTCTGTGGACGAATCGGTTCTTGTTGCAAGTGCGTATCCGAAAAATATGTGGCAGGTTGTTCATTCGATGAAACTAAAGCGAGATAGTTGGAGAGCGAAGTTACAAAGTGTCGATGAATTGCCGAAGTATTGTTATGTTGAAAAAAAGGTAATGGAATTGTGTTGTTTGAAAATTGATCAATGATAAATTTAATTGAATTATAGTTTCATCAGTATCAAGTAATTCAAAAGAAAGAAAAGGAGAAAGAAAAAAGTCCTGCAGTAAATGCGAGTCGATGTTGTTTTTGTAAAGCTGCAGACGATAATTTTAAATTAAAAGTGTGTAAACGGTAAGTTGTGGTTACTTGTTATATTTTACAAAGCATTCTGGGGTAAGGTGAGTAGATTATGCTCGCGTAAGGACATCAACAAATATTATGATGGGGTTAGAATAGGTGATAAACAGATTCAAAATTTTATTTTTTATGAATTTTTTTTTTAGGTGTGAAACGGAAAAATGGAAGAAAACAAGAGCATATTGCAGTAAATTATGTCAAAGTAATAGATTTAAACTGCGTAGTATAAAATGTCAATACAGTGTTTTTTATTTTATTATTTAGTGGAGCATTGGTTTCAATCTCACTGTAAAGAACATTGTGAATTTAATGGCAATTACGCTGTATCAAAAACTGACAATGCAGGGAAAACGAACAAAACACAACATCCAAATGAATAATTGGTTTATATTAAAACATTTTTTTAATTAGCGAAGACCAAACTAAAAACGAAAAATTGTTAAAACTATAAATCAATAAAAAAAATAAACATGTCTTATCTAAATGCATTTGTATCAACATCAAATCCGTGTCTTTGAATGACCTTTTAATTTGCTAACAGATGGCAGCACGTTTCTCTGACTTGGTGAAACAGCACAAAAAGCAGCAATTCCATTTAAAATTCCCGCGTTCTCATGGCGATCACAACATCGAATCTGTGCTGTCCTCTAATGTCCAGTTGCTTGCACTTTTAAACATTCCTTCCTTAAAACTTTAATAAAACTTCTTGCGCGAAAGTTTTATACCAAAATCATTTTTTAGAGTTATCAACTACAGAATACACAGCACTAATCAAACTGACAATCAATTCTTCACATTCTTGCAACAACAATTTCAGACATTTCAAAGGTATGCACACACAGATAAAGCCCAACGTTTAATGGATCACACCCTAAGCATTACAAGTAACTTAAATTGTATTTGATTATACAGAAATTTTTTTAAAAAGAAATCGCAAGAAGCCAAGTGACTCCAAGTCTGCCAATCTTTAAAAAAACAACTGCAGCTATTTCTAAAAGTTTCGAAAAAACAATAACATCTGCATATCTCTGATCAAACTGCAGCCATAAAAACAATAACAAAAATGAGGTTTTCTGGCGAACAAGTGTTGTTTATCTACCGTTATTTGTTCAAGCTTCAAGGTAACAGAATTGAACTTAAAAGTAATTTAGAAATAATTAGAATAACATAAAAATAACAATTTTGTTGTGATTATTACAAAATGCAAACGACAATTTGTCAAGTAAAATTAATGGTGCATTAAAGAGTTAAACAAACCAGACAGATTTCAAAATAACCACCTGCAAAATTACTTAAAGAGAGATGTGTTTATTTTTTTTTCTTTGAATGGTGCTACTTTTAGCTGGTTTGTTGTCTGGGATTTCCGCCTAGCAAGTGGAGAGTTATGGCTGAGTAGCGACTGCTGCCCACCATTTTCGCAGTTATCAGATAATTTTAACCACTTGAAGACGAAAGGTTTATTTCATCAGTCAGAAGGGAAAACGAAACTAAGAAATGCGATAAAGCAAAAACCATTTCAAAAATGGCGCCATTGATAAATGCATTTACAAGTTTACTTTGAGTAATAGCTTTTTTCTGATTCTACTGACTTCAATTACATCAAACTCAGTAGTCAGTTGCTTTTTTTCCTTAAAAGAACTTTATCTTGTCGAAAGTTGTTCGTTTTTTGTAGATCTAAATTCTGTCACTAGATGTCACAATATATTACATGCGATTTTTTGTCGCATTTTTGGCAGAGTTACGTCATTAAATGGATCAAGGCTGTTATCCCGTTAGAATAGGGTGATCATCTCGTTTTACTTTCTCTTTTTTTGTCATTTGAAATAAATTTGGTCGTAGACACAACTTGTATTGTCTGTTTATTCGATTACATCATCTGGAATGAGTTTAAAATATCAAATTTAACACTTGAACAAAATTCATCGCTGGTTATGTAACAGAGCAAACAATCTGTTGATCATCACGCCGCGAAAGGTTAAGGTGGAGAGGTGAGGTGAAGCCCCATTTTGACGTCATCAATGGCGCCAATAACGCGAGGTCGGCGCCCGCAGTGGACAACCAGCTGTAATGGAAATTTGCCAAGGGGACCGAAGCAAGGGTGAGGGGCGACGACCTTGAGGCGGATCGGGAAGGGGTTACGAATAACCCTTTAACTTGATTCAAGTGGCGAATGATTATCTCATCAAAAATTAAATAACCACCCACAACTTTTCTATTTTAAATGTTGATATAATCCGAGCGGGAGAAAAAAAACAACAGGACACGCCTACGACGTCCGAACACAAGGTGTGTTTTTGTTCGTTTGCTTTTTGTTTTTTATAAGCTGTGGTTCTCTTTTTCTAGATTTATTTCCCTTCGCCTACGCGATGAATGGGCACAAATGACATCATGTGGTGTTATTTAATTGTGCGAGACTCAACTCCGAGTTGTAACGCTCAGTGTAAATATAAGTTAATT